>VDFB02149176.1:0-21537 GCA_007258455.2 Sequoia sempervirens | reverse complement strand
ATGATGTAGATGATGATCAACATCAATGGTTAGTTGATGATGTCCCTGAGGAAGATGTCGAAGAGGAGGAACTAGATCATGATGATGTAGGATTTAATGTTCATGAAGATGATATCCGTGTGGATGAGGAAATTGTTGAAAATGATATAGATGACGATGATGATGATATGACCAATCCTTACAATGTCGAATCTGGATCGGATGATACAGACAAAGAGTTGGATGAAGAAGAAGATTAATGACATTGAAATGTAAAAGTTATGTGATTATATTATCTATTTGATATTAGTTTCTTGATAGAATTATATTTGACTTATGTGGTTACATAAATAATTCATGATGTTTTTAATTTTTATGCCATTATATAGCCAATTTAATGATGTGTTTAATGTTTGAAATGTCAAAATTAAACATTTCAATAGTGATGTTAACAACCTGAAATTAGTGTTTTATGTTTCATGTGATCATAAATATTAAAAGTTAGTTGTAGGTGGCTGTTTAGTGGCTCATGTATGTTGGTTCTTTTACAATATAATCCGTGTTTGTTTCTCTAGACCACTTCCATGGAATTTCCAATTCCAACGAAGGTAGCTCTCAAGGACCCCGGACCCTCAACCAATGAGGACTTAAATCAAGACTTCGGCTCCCACAAGACCTGTGGAGGGCTTAGATTCTCATCAGTTTACAACCCTTTGCAATTATTATAAAATCAACATTAACAATAGTAGATGATCTCACTTAATAGCTCAACACGATAAGATAATATCAACTAGAATTGGTTGTTCATAGACAATATCAACTATATGAATCATGAGGATAACTAAACACAATCCATTGTATAAGATAGTCAATGATTTGCAATTTTTAGCAAGCTCTAGGAAAAGAAAAACAAATACTAAACTACACTAATAATTACAACTTAGATCAGTGCCATATATCCATTGTAGGAGTCAAATTCATAAGCATCTAAAGGTTTATAATAGATTTAATACATCACATATAAGATCCCTAACAATATTGCATTACAATTTCATCAGTATGCATTCTAACCTAGGACTACTTATCAAATCCTTATACAACACATATCTACCTATAATCCCATTCAAGCATTTTGATTAATTCCTTGAATTAAAGCTAAAGTAGAATCATAGACACCACAACAATGAGATGGATAAAAAAATAATTAGTTATTTCATTCAAAGTTCAGATATGCATGTACAATGGAGAGACATGAGCTCAAATTTTTATTTCAACTCAAATACTAGTACTGTTATACATAATTAAATCTCTATGGACTCAAAACCTATTACATGATGACTCAAAACCTAAATTGCATTTCTCTAAAACCATCAGACTTTACAACTCGCTTTGCAACTTCACCTAGACTCGACAAAAATTATCTAACTTTCTAACCTATACTTCTGGCCTTGAAATCCTTCTTATAGAAAATGAAGGAGCAAACAAACACCAGGCCAGAAAGTACGCCTATCACTAGTCAATTGCACCTAGTGATATTCCAAAATTTGTTACAATAGCCACCACCTTGAAAAATATTCTTGTTCATCATATCAGCTGAGGAACATTGATGCAAAAAACCATAAGAAAACTACACCGAGAAAGATGTCAACACAAAAATAGAACCGTTGCAACTGCAACATTTGATCTGCCACCTATTAATAGTTCACTCCTTTTACTCCTCCTCATTCAAATATTTAGTTACCCAATTTTGGTACTCATCATCAGTCAGCCAGTCAAAATTAATTACCTTAGCCACCTTGGTATTATAAGGTATGTATTTTACCGCTACTTGATTTGCATCCCTTTCAAAACATTCCAAAAATGAGCTGGTATTAATGATTTTGTCTATACAACTCACCAACATATCATAGTCTGGATCATCAAAAATTGAATTGATTTGATCATTGATGGCCTCACTTGCTTGAGCCTGCCATTGTTGAAATGACTTGATTTTCCCCTGCTCATTAATTATATCAGGTAACAATGTGTTACCCCAATCATTGAAATTCTTCACCAGCTCCCTAATCTTCCTACTCAAGTCATCTGGTAAGGTCTAAAATCCTTGCAATGATTTTAATAACACATGAGTTGGCTTTAATTTTTGGGGCCTATTATTTATATCAAACCTTGAGGCCTTATACATGATATCCAGATCACTGGCCCTAGGGATCCAATTTTCAATTATTGGTATCGCTACTTCCTAATTCCTATCAATATTCTTTATTGCTGCTAACAACAGAGAATATAAAGAATGTATAGATAGAAAATTTATATCAAAATTTTCATTTAAGTGCCTCAAAATAGTAGTAACAATTTCCTTTTTCTTTAAGAGAGATCCCTCCTCACTTTTGTTTAATGATGCCTGCAATTCATCAATTTTTTGCAAGAGCTGCTTCTTTGTAGGATCAACAGAGCACTCTATTTCTTCTTCAAATTCCTTTAAAGAAAGAGTGAGGATAGGATTCTGACTAGGAGATCCTAGTGTGGAAACAATTGGAGAAGCAGGAGGCACTGACCTTGCTGTGGAAGGTAATGTACTGGTTTTATTCATTCTTTTTATTACCAACCAGACTAGTCCTCTAATCTACCTATAGAATTTCCAATTCTAATCAAAGGAATATTGAAGGACCTAGACCAACTAACAAGGACTTGAACAAAACCTCCTACACTTTTGGCTCTGCAAGACCCAGGAGGGGAATCCTTAATGTGTTTACAACCTCTGCACCATTATCATAAACAACATTAATAATAACAGATAATCCCACCTAATAGATCAACACTATAGGATAATATTGAATAGAATTGGCTATTCTTCGACAATATCAACTACATGGAGCATGGGATGACTACAACACAACCCATAATGTAAAATAGTCATTGATTTGCAATTTGTAGCAAGCTCGAGGTAAAGACGAACAAATATTGAATCAAAATGAAAGAGTAATCTTAGATCAAGCACAAGGTATCCATTGCAGAGCTCTAAAGGTTATACATCTAGTTTATAGATGACATAACATAGAAGGTCAACGGACAATATTGTATTACACTTTCATCACTATATTCCCAATCCAATACTACTTTATCGCAAATCCTCAGGCCGTAATTGATATTCATTTATAATCCCATTCATTTAATTACCCTTTGAATTAAAGCTAAAATAGAATCATATACACTATAATAGTGAGCTAAATGAAACAACCCTTAGTTATTTTATTCAAAGTTCAAATATGCAAATACAATGGAGAGAGACGAGCTTGAAATTATCATTTCAATTCAAATGCTATTATTGCTATGAAACATTAAATCCTCATGAACTTAAAACATATCACAGAGTGACTCAGAACCTAAATTGCATTTCTCTCTAAAACCATTGATCTTTACAATTAGCTCTACAACTTCGCCTAGACTTGTCGATAAAAATTATCTAACTTGCTAAGTTGTACTTTTGGCCTTGAAATCCTTCTTATAGAAAAATGAAGGAGCAAACAAGCTTTGGGCCAGAAAGTACACATGTCACCAGCCGATTAGAGCACCTGATGATATTCAAAAATCGTTACAACTGCAATAATCTTGGAGCATAGTCATGTTCATCATGTCGACTGAGGAAAGTTGATGTGATTCAAAAATCACAAGAAACCCATACAGAGAAAGCCTTCAATACAAAAATGGGACTGTTGTAACCACAACATCAGATTTTCCACCTGTCCATAGTCCACTCTCTTTTACTCATCATCATTCAAATACTTAGCTACCCACTTCTGGTATTCTTCATCAATAGGCTAGTTAAAATTAATCATCTCATTTACCTTTGTACTATAAGGCATATAATTTACCACTACCTGATTCGCATCTCTTTCAAAAGACTCCAAAAATGAGCTGGTACCAATAATCTTATCTATACAACTCACCAACAAATCATAATCTGAGTCATCACAAAATAATTTAATTTGATTATTGATGACCTTATTTGCTTGATCCTGCCATTGTTGGAGTGTTATGATTTTCCCCTACTCATCAATTATATTAGGTAACAATGTGTTACCCCAATCATTGAAATCCTTTACCAACTCTTTAATCTTCCTACTCAAATCATCTGGTAGAGTTTGAAAACCTTGTAATTATTTTACTAACACATGAGTAGGCTTCAATGATTGGGGCCTATTATTTATATCAAACCTTGAGGCTTTATTCATGATATCCAGATCATTGGCCCTAGGGATCCAATTTTTAATTATTTGTACCACTACCTCCTGATCCCTATCAATATTCTTTATTGCTTCCAACAGTGAAGAATATAAAGAATGTACAGATTGTATTTTACTATCTACCCCTTCATTTAAGTTCTCTAAAACAGTAGTAACAATCTCCTTTTCCTTTGAAAGAAATCCCTCATTTGTTATCCTTAATAATGTCTGTAATTCATCAATTTTCTATATGAACTACCTCTTCGTTGGATCAATAGAGCACTCAGTTTCTTCATCAATTTGTTTTAGAGGAGGGGTGAGAGGAGGATTCTAAATGGGAGACCCTGGTGTGGAAACATTTGGAGAAGTAGGAGGCATTGACCCTATTGTGGGAGGTAATATACTGATTCTTGGAGCATTTAATGTTTCCCCAATTTTTCTATATCTAAACCTTTCCACTTTAGTTTAAAATTCAACATTCCTTTGTTGCATTTTACTATATTCTTCAATCAAAATATTATACTTCTCCATTAGGCTCTTCCTTTTAGCCTCCTCCCTTTCAGCAGTCCTTTGGGCCAATTTGGCCACATTTACAGTTAAATTAGTGGGCTCGGTGGTTGAAATCTCATAAGATCTATTTCTTATTAATTCTCCTCTAAAATTTGGATTAATATCAGCAATATTTGGTTTTCTCCCTTGTGGAGCCAATGGCCAAATTTCCAAAGTCTCATATTCTTCACTAAAGGCATAGTTTTGCAATGTTGCCTTAACCTCTTCCTCAGAATCTTGAAAATGATTCTTAGACTTCATAATAGCATTAAAAGCTACTACATTTGCAATATCCAACTCAGGAAAAATCAATACACCAGCCTGACTCACCAGTTGTCTTCCTTCTTCAAGAGTGATTTTCTTTAACTCTTCCATCAATTCAGCTTTTACTTCTTCATCATTCTCCTGGTCTGACCAGTCAGGCCTTAGTTCACTTCTCTCATCGCATTTATCTTGATACTCTTCAAATTTCATTCTCTATGCCAATTGCAAGAATACAGGAGTTTTCACAAATGTATTGTCATCTAGAAACTCCATGCATGCTTCCATTCTTGCATCTTGCACACTTTTACCTTTCATATCTAAATCAGACAAAACCAATTCAATTGACTTAGTAGGGGAAAGCATACCAACCTGCATGTCCTAATTAGTAACAATAATTTCATCTGTCATATCCTCATGTGGGTGATCAGTTATATGCCTCATAGGGCTTGGCTCATATGGTGGTGATGGGGGATTATCTTTTGGTGATGACTTTAAATCAATGATCTTAACTACCCTAGGTACTTTGAAGTTTGTACCTGGTCATGGAGGCACCTTCATTATTTTCTTCCCCTTCCTATCTACTTCCTCCTCATCACTGCTACTATCATTTTTCCTTCTATAGATGGGTTGCTTTTCTGTAGGCTAGTATAATTACCTTGTTTCAATTGGACCAACACTTTGTTCTTGCATACCCAGACTTAGCCTTAAATTTATCTTTTTATTTCTCAAGGTTTCCATAATATCCTCAAAGTTCTTCATTAGAAAATCAATTTTCTTATGGTATGGACTAAACTCCAACAATGGATCATATTTCAGATCCATTTCATATACATCCAGTAGCTTACTATAAGCTATCCATTTATCCTTGTTCAACTCCTGCTTATTTAGATCAAATTCATTTATGATCAGGTCCTTAGGGAAGTTGAACTCATGTGCAAAATTTCCAGCTTTTATTCTTTGTTTGAAAAGAGCAAAGAAACCCTCACGATCATGTTGTCACCTTGGACCACATCGCAAATGGTAATCAAAAAAGAATTTATCAAAATGTGTCCATCCTCCCTTTGAAAATACAAAGTCAAACACCACTGTAAAATCAGGGAAGAATGTTCCTTTCCCCCTTCTAGTGAGGTTGTCTTCATGAATACAACCTATCTGCCACATAACTTCTGCAAACCCTAGTCTTGGTGGCACATTGTATGGTAGTATGTGAGAGGCTCCCTAAAATCCATATACTCTCAAGATAGTGCTGACTAGGTATGAGATAATGTCACCCCAGTTATGGTAAACCCTCAACTATGGCTTCCTCTCCTTTGGCCTGAGGAAATCATGCAATTACGTAGGGATCCTAGGTACATTCACCATCAATCTATCCCTTAATCTAGAAGAAAAACAATTATCAAATTGCACATAACTAGTGCTTTCCTTATTACAGGATAAATCTGCAGCCCATATTTGTATTGGAAACCTTTCTCCATCAACTGATTGCCTTAATTTCATCTTCTTAGAAAAGAAATCAGCATTCCTAAATAGAAACATATGCATTAGCATAGAATACCAAAAGAATTGAGTACCAGTATCATTTTTTTGCAGCTTCGATAGCCCTTCATGTATTCTCTCAGCCAAGAAAGAAGCAAAGTCATATGTCACAGAGAAGTTAGGGTGTTGTATTTGCACCCCCATGAACATGCACACAATAATAATTACCGCACCAGGACTAAAACCCAAAATATGACATAATGAATAGAAAGTGGTCAGGAAAGGGCTTACAAAACAATTCAATCTAAAAGGTTCTTGGTCACTAGGGCTGATATGAAATTGTGAACCTCCTGCCCTGACCAGATGAGGTGGAAGCAGCTTAGCCCTAAAAAGATATTTCAGCTTTTCATACTCCTACTTCATTTCCTCAAGATTGATAAGAACCAAGTCTTCACTCGGCTCACTCAAATCAAAAATCTATTGGATATCTTCTCAGTTAATTTCTAGTAGCACCCCTACATCATTATCCCTAATTACCCATGTAATAGGGTCATACCTCGTGGCCACTGCCCTAAGTAGGTCCATATCAGGGAATACATTTGGTACAACCAGCTTCCCCATGTCATACATCCATCCATTTCAAAAAGGGTGAGGAAAATTCCTCTATCCATACAACAATTTCAACATTTTTAAGCCGGTGAGAGGAACCCTAGCATCAACAATGTTGGAATAATTACACACTAACCCCTCCCCTAGGATTTTCCCTCGCATCAACACTACACCTTTCCTTATATCATTCATTGATAATGGAAATTGATCTAGGAAATCATCATACAAGTTTCTTTTCAAATATTCAATGTGGCCAAAGAGTTGCTTGGTTGGTGCCATCTTGGACAAACTAGGGCTTCGTTACAATGTTACACTTCAATTGGCTAGGACTAAGCAAAGATAGGAAACTATAGAGTAAAAAACTGCAATTCCTCACAATTTATGATTAAACTATAGCCTTAACAAGAGATTTCAATATGATCAATGACAAGCATAGTAAACCCATTTCCCAAATTTAGGTTCAGAATGACTAGGAGGCACAAAAAATAAACCTACAGCTCTTTTCACATAAACTCCAAATTCTGGCTACAATAGCTCGCAATTTCAACTTCGGCTCTAAAACTGTTTTCATGAAATAATTAGATTCTTTTTGATACAAATGAGGAAGGAAAATTGATTTTATTTCAATCAAATCTCACTAGTAAATGTCTCATCCACCATTAAAGCTCATTCGCAGGCTGCACAAATGGCTCCAACTACATTTGATATAGATTTAAATTTGAACAGTTGATCCTCTAGCTTGATCAAATCATCGATGACCACCTTCAAAATAGGCTGACATAATCACCAACATAGCAATAAGGGGCCCACCATTCCATACGCCACAAATGAAAACCACGTGGTGATTGCCTTCGATATCGCAATCCCTTGATTTACCATCGCGGGATGGCAGGCAACCATTGATCCTTCTCATCAAAGATCTTGCTCCAAAAATGGTCGTCGTCCTTTTCGTTAACTATCGAGCAACTTTTCCCTCAAAATTATAACATCTACATTGAAATAAAGCATGTGCATCTCACAAGCACTTTAGTAATCTACCCCTTAACACATTTAGAACCGGCTAATGCTTCCTTCACTCTTTAGACCTCATCGGATGAGACACATGGAAAGTGCCCATGATATCGTGATCCCATAATTCTTGATCGTAGGATGGTGGGCACCGTTGATCTACAAGAAATAGATCAATGAAAATGCTAATTCAACCCTCTACAAAATAAAACATTTATTAAAAGGGCAAGGGAACATCACTAGGCAGATGACACACAACAACATAAGTTGTTTTAAAACAACAAAGCAAAGGGTCAGCCTAGACTTAGGGAAAATAAAAACCTACAGAAGCCACAATATTTAAAACCAAAGGGGCCAATTTCTAGATGAAACGATGGGGCATAGGATGTTTTAAAACCCCTCTAAAAAGGATATTTGATGTAGATTTAAATTTGAGCTGTCGATTCTTCAGCTTGATCAAATCATTGATGGCCACCTTCAAAACAAGTTGACATAATTTCCAACACAGTGATAAGGGGCCCACCTTACCATATACTACAAAGGAAGTCCACGTGGAGGTTTCCCGTGATATCGCAATCCTGAAACTTCTGATCACGTGATGGTGAGCAACCATTGATCCTGAGCATCAATGATCTTGTTGCTTTCACATAGGTTCTAGCCATGTTATTAACCTTCGAGCAACTTTTCTAGTGAGATTATAACATATACATTGATTGAAAACATTTTCATTTTGAGAACACTTTAGTAATCTTTAATACATTTAAAGTCAGCTAGTGTTTCCTTTACTCTTTAGGCTTCATCGAATGAGACACGTGGCACCCGCTCGTGATTTCACAATCAACCCAAGCACCATTGTGGGATGGCGAGGAATGACTCAGATCAAATGGCAGTTGGTCAGTGATAGCAAAAATTTAATCCCCCAGATAGGACACATGGTGCCCACCCATGATTTCATGATCCTTCAATTCGGATCATGGGATGGTAGGCACCATTGATATCTGTAGGAAATAGATCAACGGCAGCACTAAATCAACCCTTGCAAAATAAAACATTCATTAAAAGGAGAAGTGGGCATTACAAGGCGGATGACATAAAAAAAATATATTTATAGAATAAAAATAAAAATAAATTTACATTTTGTTTTATAATTTCACTTTTAACTTTAAATGTATGTTCACTCATTAAGTTGTATTTTTTTTTTACAATCACATTTTTATATTAGATGTTTGTTTATAAAATATAAAGATGCATTAAAAATATATTATAAATATTTTTCTTTATATTATATGGCATTCATAACATTTAATTAACATAGAATAATTTCACAATATCACTTAACCAATCAAGAAAAAATTAATCATTACTATGCAACATTATTCTCACATCAAACTAACAAATAAACATTGAAAACAACTTTTTTTATTATTATTATAAAATTCATAAATTAAATCTTTTATACACAATATCAAGTTAATTATAAAAAACACATAAAATTATTTATAAGCAACTTGAATTTTTTAACAATTTAATATAATTAAGAAAAAATTAATAAGAATTATAGATAAATTTATGAAATATTAATTTTCTTATCAAGAAAAAATCAATGAAAAATTTACTTATTATAGATAAATTTACTTACCAATCTACTTTAACCATCAGGAAAAAATTAATAATTAGTGATTGCAACATTATTGGAACATCTTTTAAACTGACAAATAAACATTGAAAACACATTTATTTTTTATAATATAACATTCATAACTTAAACCTTTTTATACATAATGTCGAGTTAATTATAAAAATAAATAAAATTGTTTATAAGCAACTTAAATTTTTTAACAACATATAATAGAGTTTAGATTTGTTATATCTCTCATATATCAACATAGGTAAATTTAAAAATATTTTAAATTATATAAATTCAAAACAAAATGAATGAATTTCTAGAAGATTATTTTTATTAAAGTGATGGAATTTAACCCCAATACTAACACTAATTATAAGTCTAACCATAACCTCAACCCTAAAACTAACATTAATTAACTTAAAACCAAACTCTAATTTTATATCCAACCCTAAACATAACTATGATTCTAAAACTAACATTAATAAAATTGTAATTGATCCATAACCCTAAGCCTAATACTAAGCCCTGCCCCAATGGAAACATAACACTAACCCCAAGCTTTGTTATAGAACCTTAATCTTTACCCCAACCCTAATCCTAATTCAACCCTATACCTAATTTTAATTAAATTCTAACCCTAATTGAGGTTGCTATTCACTTAGGGTTAAGGTTCAATTAGTATTCAATTTGGGTTAGGGATTAATTAGGGTTATAATTCAATAAAGGTTTAATTAAGGTCAAGGTTAAGGTTAGTCTTAAATTAGGGCTAGGATTGGAGTTAGGGTTCAATTAAGGTAAGTGTTATTGTCTATTTTAGGGTTAGGGTTCAGTTAGAGTTCTCTAGGGTTTTGATACAATTAGGGTTAGGTTTCAACAATACTTAGGGTTATGATTACAGTTCAATTAGTGTTAGAGTTAGGGTTATAATACGAGTTCAATCAAGTTAGGGTCAAGGTTTAATTAGTGTTAGAGTTAGGGTTGCAATAATAAAATTTTCCAGAATGATATGGAAAGGAATTCAATTGGATTCATATACAAATGCACAAATAAGAATTGGTAATTAAGAATTCTCTAGAACTAAAGTTATAACAACAAATACTATCCTTAGGTTAATCATTTGTTCTTTGTTAGGGTTGGGATAAGAATTTAACGAGGCCAACTGAGACTTAGGAAATAAAACCTTGCGGAGGAAATAAAGTATTAAAATCAAAGTTGGGTTTTAATTTTAATCCGGTGACGTAAGCCTAAGCCATTAACTCCAGTGGTCATATTGCCGATGGCTTAGCCAAATCCTTCCATAAAATACTAATCGTGCAATGTGTAGGTTTTCCAGATTCAAAGATATGGGAGAAGATCTCGATCATACCCAGGGCCAACTCGTAGACCTAAGGTGTCGCCTTGTTATTTGGCACGAGGTAAGCAAAAGGCAGATGTGTGTCCTATATGGAATGTGGGCCCCAATCTCCACTATTGCGCTCATAACCCATGGTTTTAGATCGACAACCAAGATCAAAAGCTAATGTAAATCTCTATTGTTCCCTACTAGCTCGCAGGAGGAAGATGAAGATTAGTTAAAAGCCGCAAGTTCAACGAGATTGTGATGCGTAGCTCTAGCCATTCAGTTTGCAAAGTACATAGGACCTACTGACATGGTAGTTGGTCTCTGAGATGGATTAATGTTCTTGGTCATGAGGAATGTGAATGATGCTTCGTTGGATGTTAAACTGAGTTAGCTCAAGATAAACCTTTTGATTTGCCAACTCTTTAGGAGATCAGTGGGTAGTATTCAAAGTTGGAAAATAACACATGGTGGTCTTTTTATCATACAACTGGTGAAGCATTAATGAATTATTCCTTGCTTGTGTAGTCACATCGATCTCAATCTATGTGAAGATGTTGTTGGAAATCATGAAGGGTGATCTTTGGATTCTCGTGCATCTCTAGTTAAAGAGTGATAGTACATACGCCACCAAATTGCCATGTTTGCACATGCATTTTTACTAAGCATTGATGAAGGTTTCCATTACCTCGCACAATAAATACAAGAGGAATTAACTACTAATATTGTCATTCTTGTAGTAGTTAGAGCACTTATTTAGCTCAATCGCTTGAGCGTTTTCTCTCGAAATATAGAAAAATGAGGGAAGTCGCTAGGCGAGGCATATTCTGCTTGATCCACAAAAGCCATCCCACTATCTCGGCCAGGCTGGTCAGCGCCTCCCGTGCTCAGCCCACCAGGGATGCAAAGAGGTAGCTGTCACCCCAGGACGCTGTCACCAATTGGCAGATGAAAAGGCAAAGGGCCGCCAGTGCTCAATACCAGTGCCCAAGAGGGAAAACAAGGTGGCCAAGTACGTGGCTCCTTGAGCCAACACTCACCCATTCCATGAGCAACACCCATGATGCACGGAGACCCACTCCCGACCTCACCCGGCCGCATTTACCTTTGCTCAATCAAGGTCTTCCTCTGATGAGGAAGTGATATATTTGGTGCCATTGGCTGTTAAAACCCCAAGCAGATGAACTAGAACCATATTGGGAAAGGACAAGAAAGAAGAGGAGGCTGAGGGTCTACCGTATTGGGAAACAACTAGAAGTAGGTGTGTATATCAGCGTCTGAGTGTTGGTAAGGGTAGGGTGGGGGGTAAATAAGAAGTTGTTGTGGTGCCTTTGTGGCAATTTGGTTGTCTAGTTTTTTTGCGTGGATAGTGACAAGAGGATTTTGATGACAATTTGTGTTCCTTTTTCTTTTAGCTTTCCCTAGTTCGTGCGCCACTATGTTTTGCAAATTCAACATGTGGGAAGTTTTGAAATGAAAGTCAAATGCAATGGAGATTTTGTTCAAATGAAAATTTGTGGTGAAATTACATTTGAGCCCGAAGTTTGTTTCTCCCTTGTCATATAAAAGGGAATTCAAGGCTCACTAGGAGAGAACTGATTAAGTTTCCAGCTAGGTTTTGCCCAAATAAACAAGGTGAAAGATAAGCTTTGAGTTGAATATATGGGTAGAAAGATATCTATCCTCTTTTATGCAAGGGATATCTCTGTGGTTACTGGTTGCTAAACCCCCCGTTGACCAGAACCATATTGCAGCATAAGAAAGAAGAGAGACCGAGGTCTACATCAGATAAGGAAGCGGCATGTATACTGTGTCCAGTGCTGGCAAGGGGTAGGGCAGGGTAACAAGAAAGTTTTTGTAAAGCTCTTTTGAAGTGCCAATTTGGTTGTCTCGATGCCAGGGGATACAAAGGGATTGGTGATGACACTTGTTCCCCTTTCTTCATACATTTCGTTTCATGCACTATATATGTTTTTCAGATTCAACATGTGGGAAGTTTTGTAATGAAAGTCAAATGCAATGGATATTTTGTTCAAATAAAAATTTGTGGTGAAATTACATTTGAGCCCTAAGCTTGTTGCTCTCTTGTCATATAAAAGGGAATTCAAGGCTCATTTGTAGGAAGAGAACTGATGAAAGCTCTAGCAAGGTTTTGAGTTGAATATATGGGTAGAAAGATATCTATATTCTGATGAGGAAGAAATCTATGGTGCCATTAGTCATTAAAACCCCAAGCAAATGAATAGAATAGATAGCCTATTTGGAGTTTTTGGATGAATTATATGCAATTATCTAAATTGTATGCAAATATGACTTATACATGAATAAATGTATATTCTAATATATTTTCTCTCCTTATGTGGGATTTGAGTGTGAATTTGAATGAAATGTTAATGATGTTGTCTTCTTTTGGAGAATTTTGTTCAATTGTGTTCATGTTTTGGGTAGAATTCAATTTTAAAAATTTTGAGTGTTTCCATATTTATATGTGTGGAGATTGATCTAATATCTAGAAAATGAATGTGTTAAAATATCGAAAAAAATGGGCATTAGAATGAATGGTATAAAATTATATTGGTATATTCATAAAATAAGATCTAATAAACAAAAATATGTAAAATTAAAAATAAAGGAAAATAATTCAACCCAATTGATAAGAAAGATACTCAGATTATAAGGATAACTTTGTATTAGGGTTAGGTTTCATTAGGACGGTCTTTTCAGGGTTATGATTGGAGTTATGAATCTGCCAATTAGGGTTCAATTAGGTTATGATTAGAGTTATGAATTCATAATTAGGGTTCAATTAATGTGTTCACTTAGGGTTTCTTTCTGGGGAGTAGTTTGAATGGTAAGTGTATTTTATAAAATTAATATGTCAAGAATTAATTTTGTTAATAACACATGTGTTTTTCATATAGTACAAATTGTAGAATAAAATTGATAATATATTTTCTTCTTTGTATCAGTTACCATAATATATGGCCTTAAAATCCTATTCATATTTTGAGCTTTTCTAAACTATACAACACGACATCCAACAAAAAAATTTGTTATGCATTTTTTCCAAGCACAAATCCTTAGAATTCTTAATGTGTTACTTAGATTAATTCTTTATTGCAATAAATAAATACACACTAATATATATATTATGGATTTGAGGGAAAATATTAAAATATTTATATATATAGAAAAATTTAAATGCAAGGGATTCAAGTACATACCTTTGCTTTTGTTAATGTTGATGAAGATACAAATCTTGATGAAGTGCCAAATTTGATGACATGATATAAAAAACTAGAATATCTTTGCTCTATGTGGCACTTGAAATTTTGTACAAACTATAACTAACTCTATGTCAAATTTGTGACTTTGGACCTATTTTGCATCAATAAATATGAACTTTGACACATGCCTCCTAATCTAGCATACAATATGTACTTAAATGCTCAAAATAGTTGGGAGTAGCTTGATATTGGTGATCTTTGGAAGGTCCAATGCTTCACCTTTGTATCTCTCCTTATAGATAGAGGTAGAGATGAATATAGAATGAGAGAGGAAAAGGGATAAAAATAGATAGAGATATAGAGAGAGATAGAGGGAGAAATAAATATATAGAGAGATAGGGAGATAGAGGGGGTATATATATAGAGAGAGAGAGATGGAAAGATAGAGATATAAGGAGATGTAGAGAGAGGGGAGAGAGAGAGATAAGTAGAGAAAGACAAATAGAGATGGAGAGGGAGATAGAAATAGGGGAGATAGAGAGAGAAAGAGAGTGGGAGAGATAGATAAATGGGAAGAGAAAGACATAGATATAGAGATATATGGGAAGATAAAGGGACAAATAGGTTGAGATATGAAGATAGATAGGGGTATAGGGAGGGGTCAAGAGATCAGGGAGAGATGGGGAGAGATAGAGAGAGGGAGGGAGAAAGGGAGAGCGATATGTAGAAAAGGGAGAGATAGAAGATGGGGAAGAGGGAGATATATGTAGAGAGGGGGAGAGAGGGAGATCGTGAGGGGGAGGCTAATTTTTTACTTTAAATTCTATAAAATATTCAATAAATAATAATATAAATATTATAAGAATTATATAATTTTTATTTTAAATTACACACTATATTTTATTTTTTGAAATGTAAATTTTTAACCATTTTCCTATATATTTAGTATTAATATTTTTACATTTTTTAACAATTCAATATATAATACAAATAAAATATAGTTAGTAATTTAATTAACTAGAATACCTATATTAATTAATAATATATGTAAAACACGCTGAGAGTTATCTTTATCAAGATGCCTATTGACTTGAAAAAATGCTTAAATTTTCATGAATATGAATTTGGAAAGCAATCAATTTGATTTCATTATTGTTTGTGTCATTGTTTATCTCAATTCCCATATATAAGGATACACATTGAAATTTGAAATCATACCAACTTGTTTATAACAACAATCAACCAAGAACAATAAATTTAAAAGAAAAAATGTTCATCAATGATTAGATTTAGTATTGACAGCATCAAAGAAGTATATCATGACAAAATGGCATTAGCTAACTTAGATATATCCACTTTTTTTTTTAAATGTTTGAATACATTGTTAACATTATATACATTCAAGCATTTGAATGTTATGAAACCTATAGCTTTGCAATTGAGTCTAATAAAGCTTTGCTCTCAGATGAATAATCAAACTTTTTTGTTTTTACGATTGTGCATTTAATCCTTTGTTCAAGTATATGCCCTTTTTCACTTGGAAGTTTAAACATGTATCCGCTGAAAAAGGACCTTTTGTATAATGTGTGAAAACTTAACATCATCTTTGTTTTTCATAAGCTCAAAATGTTTGGATTTCTTTTTTATTTCACAACTCATAATTTCTTTTTGTCACTTCTTCCAAAAGTTGTAACTATGAATGAAGTATTGGTCTGCACTTTACATTGAAGTATATATTTATAAATCATATTTAGGAAAGTTTATCACCTCCACAATACCATTAGACCATTTTCATTAAGTGTTTTCCTTCTTTTACTGGCTCATCTCCACTTTTCAAGGGCATAAAACTTTCACCAATGAAAAGATAAGGTAGCTTTTTATCACTATCCAATGTAAGGGGTTTCACCGAGTTCGTCATGATCCCGGTGATTATGAGACACTAGGGTTTAGGAAACAACAGGTTAGGGTTGGGGTTCAATTAGGGCTAGAGTTTAATTAGGTTTAGATTTCAATCAAGGCTAGAGTTTAATTAGGGTTAGGGTTCAATTAGGGTTAGGGTTAAGGTTAGGGTTTGGGCTAAATTAGGGTTAAGGTTCAATTAGGGTAAGTTTTCACTTAGGGTTACTGTTAGGCTTAAGATTGGGCTTAAGATTTACTTATATATTATTTTGGATAATAGAAACAATTTTGATTGATTTAATATTTTCTGAATTCATTATTGAATATAAATCTTATAATTTATTCTCTAAATTCATTATAGAAACAATGTATGAGAATTTATTCTCTTGATTTTGAGGGTGAAATTGTGGCTACATAGGGTTTCTACACATAGTATTTGTAGGAGAATGGTATCTCTATTTTGAATTATTCTAAACCTTGCTTCTATGTAGTAGTTTTTAAATTCATTTTATTGTTATACTCTAGAATTAATAGTTTATATATTGTACTCTCTCTATACATGATTTTTAGCAAGATTGGGGACACTAATAGAACCTTCATTTTAAAAAAAAAAAAGACTGAGAAATGTATGAAAATTTGACAATGTGAAAACCACGACAATAAAAGTGAAAATAAAAATTTAACATAGTAAAAATGGCCAATCATGTGCCAAAAATGAAAAGAACCATTTGTTGTTACTCTAATATTTCAACCACATACTAAAGTACCAAGTGCATTTTATAAATGTATCATGCAAGGAGCACAATATTGGGAATCAATGTGAATGATTCTCATCAAGAAATAAGACAAAGTTTAAGCTATTGAAGGACCCAAGCTCTTTTTGTAGGTTTTCAATGAAGACGATCAGCCACTAAGAACAATAAAAATATATAAATGAAATAAATCCTAATTCCCCAAGAGTTTTTTGCTAAGACCACATATTAATATCTCATAAATTTCAATAGAGACATGAGACAATATTTATAGAAATAAAGGAAAGAAATAGTTATTGTACGTCATTTAGTTCACAAGATTAGGACCTTACTTATCTCCAAGAGATTAATAAAAATAAAGTTTTATTTATAATTTTAAAATTTGGATACCTTTTGAACTATCATAGATGTAAAGTAAAGATGTGCTATTTTCAACAAAATAAATAAAATGACAAAACAACAATGTGATTAATCAAGAATAACATGATATTGGTTAAAAATATAATAAATAAAAGAATATATAATTGTAACATAAGCCATGAAAAGTCTAAATATACCTAT
The DNA here is from genome assembly GCA_007258455.2 of Sequoia sempervirens. NCBI lineage: Eukaryota > Viridiplantae > Streptophyta > Pinopsida > Cupressales > Cupressaceae > Sequoia > Sequoia sempervirens. The sequence continues at coordinate 4,024 of VDFB02149176.1, read as the reverse complement.
CTTTATAAAAAAATAAAAATATTTCAAATGACAAAATTATTAAAACTTATTAAGCTCCATGAAAAAACACTACCTTCCATATAAAGAGTATACAACATGATATTTATAGAAAACAAATTATGTAGGATACCAAAAAATTGTTAAAAAGATAAGATAAGATAAAATTATAAATGAAATTAATCATATTAATTTCATAGTTAAAAGATAATTCTATGGATCTTTAAATATACATGATATATAATAATCTTTTTAAATCTTTATTTAAAAAAATATATATTATATTTTATAAACTTATACATTAAATTTTTTATTATTTAAGTTATACTAAAATCTAAGATGTTGAATATTCATTATTATTTTAAATTATAATGGTTGATTAAAGATATATAATTATATTTATAAGATTTAAATTCAATAATGAACTTAGAAAATATTAAATCAATCAAAATTGTTTCTATTATCCAAAATAATATATAAGTAAATTATAAACTATTATAATGCAATACTTAAATTTTCTATTTCAAATGTTAAATAATTCTAATGTTAAATTTTTATAATTATAAACTTACTTTTTAATGATGATAGTAAGTTTTTTAATTAAAATTAGTTTTTCAAGCATATATTAACATACCTAGATATATTCACCAAAATCTATTATCTATTATTGATTATGTAATTATGTATGTATAATATATTTTTAAAAAATTAAACAATATATTTTTTAAATTAGAAATATATTAGAAATATTTTGAATGTATTCAACTATCAAAATATGTTTTTTTTTTAATATACCATTAAAATCACTAGTTGCCCTAATTTCTCCCGCTTTTGTCATTTTAATGAATTACCCTCCGCCTTGTCATTTCATTTTAAATGTTTCATGGGAATCAATGAAAACATTTAAAAACATGAACACAAAATTTCCAGTCTCAATTCCTTGTACACCACATGGCACCCGTGATTTCATAATCAACCAGCACCATTGCAGATTTTATGGGAATGACTCAGATCAAAGGATAAGTTGATGAACACCTGCAGTGTTGATCCCTAGATGGGATACATGTCACCACCTCCATGATATTGCTTATCCTGGCTACCCTCAATCAAGGGATGGCGGGTAATCATGATCTTGAAGGAATTTCTTGATTGATGACACAGAATTTCATCCTTTTGAAAATAAAACATTCATTAAAGGGAAAGGGGACATTACTAAAGCGGATGGAAACAACATAATTTCTTTTTTAAACCGCTTCAAAATCATAGGCCAACCAGACTTGGGGAAAATAAATATGCGTGAGGAAATAAAATATTAAGACCAAAGGGATCCCAAGCCTAGACAGAACAATGGGGCATAATATTTATTTAAAACCCTTCAAAAAAGGTAATGGGGAAATACATCCCAACAAAGGCATTAGGTAAACACAAGGGTTTAAGATGAAGACAAAGCTAAAACCCTAGCCCTAAGAAATTTTCCAACACCATGAAAGACCAATGACATAAGGCAGGGCATGAGTGAAACATTAGGAACAAAATTTGAAGTTCCATCAGTACAAGCATTGGATAATTTTATATTAATAGTTTGTCCTATTAAAAATATACAAGGTGAGCAAAATAAATAAAAAGTATTTTCCCATTAAATGTGAAGGATTTTCAAAAAAATTTAGTGTTCAACTATTGGTCCGTTTTTGTTCAATATAAGTTATATTATAAATCATTATGTGTTGTTTTTATAACAACAAATAGATTTTTTGTGTTCAAATATTAGTCCATATGTGTTTTTTTATAAAATCGAACACAAAGAACAAAAATTTGAAGTTCCATCACTACCCATAACCCTAAACCTTAAACCATTAACCCTTAACCCTTAAACCCCAAACCCAGAACCTCTACCCCTCAAGTCTCCTCCTACCTCTCTCCCTCTCAGCCCCTGCAAGCCCTCCTACCCCTTCCTCTCTATCTTTCACCATCACCTCATCTCCATCTCCACCCTTAACCTTAAACCCAAACCATCTAATTTTAACCCTCCTCCTGTCTCCCACCATTCTCACCTCTCTCAACTACTCCTCAACATACCTCCTCTCTTAGGTCTCTCTCACCACCTACCTACCCCATTCTTCATCCTCCACCTTATCCCTTAAAACCATCTACCCTCTACTCATTAACCCCTCGCCCTCTATCTCTCTCCCACCCTCCTCTCCCAAGCATCTCCAAGATCTCACCTCTCCTTAGGTCTCTCTCTCCCTTAACCCAAACCCTAAACCCAAACTCAACTTAAAACCCAAACCTCACCGCTCACTCAACCTCCTCTTTATCTCTCTCTCTCTCTCAAGTCTCTCCTCCTATCACCACTCACTCTCCTCAGCCTCTCTGTTCTTTCACTGATCCTCAACCTCCCACCCCTCCCCTGGCCTCTCACCACCATCCCCATCTCTCCCCTCCATACCCTTAAACTCTAAACCCTTAAACCCTCTACCCCATATCTCTCTCCCACTCCCTCCCTCTTTCCCTCCTTCCATCTTCAATCTTCATATTATGTTTCTTTTCCTTCTAATTTTCCATTTTAAATGAAAAAACTTGGTTTTACACCTTATTTAAGTCATTTAATCCTTTTTTTGTGTCTCCAATATATTTATTTAAAACTATAGACACCATCCAGTTGAATTATGAGATTCCTCTCTTCTTCTATTAGGATGTAAGAAAAATCATTTGAGAGGTCTTTTTGGATCTTAGCCATTCTACTTTCAAGGAGATGCTTTCTTTGAAAAGGTTTCTAAAGACTTGGATATTCCACTCTTTTAGTCTGAGTTTTATGAATTTTAACTTTCAATTGAATATGCACATCTTAGTGCAATGATCAATTGTTTCGGTGAGCCAAGAGTTAGTGACAACCATTCCTCTCTCTCTCCCCTTGCCCTCTCTCATAACTAATAAAGAAGTGACATATTTCATGAAGAAGTGAAATAAGTATTTTTTTCGTTTCAAATAAAATATCACAACTCTCCACTATAAGTATATAATTTTAAAAATAAAATGCTCATTTAATAAAATAACACACCCATTGAAACAAGTGTTGTTATCATAGTGAAAAAATATTGTTCTTATCTGTACAACAATTGGGGTAGCAATGTACAAGCATTGGATAATTTTGTATTAATAGTTTGTCCTATCACAAATATAAAAGGTGAGCACAATAAATAACATGTATTTTCCCATTAAATGTGAAGGATTTTCAAAAAGTTTTAGTGTTCAACTATTGGTCCATTTTTTTTTAGTATAAGTTGTATTTTAAATCATTATGTGTTGTTTTTATAACAACAAATAGATTTTTTATGTTCAACTATTAGTCTATATGCGTTGAATATAAAAGGTAGAGATATCAAAGATTTATTGTTATCAATAAGTATTTGGTCTCCCTCTCTCTCTCTCTCACTCAATCACTCCCTCTATCTCTCTTCCTACTCAAACCCTGCAAACCTTTTAAACCTTCCACCTCTACCCTTCTTAACCTCCTTCCTTATCTCTCTCCCACCACTCCCTCTCTCTCTCTCTCAAGTCTCTCATCGCATTTCAACCATAAACTTAAACCTTTCATCCTCACCAACACCTTCCCTCCCCTTCCCTCCTATTTCTCTCTCTCCGTGTCTCTACCTCCCTTCTTCTCTCTCCTCTTCCCATCCTAATTTTCTATATTCTCCTTCCCTCTCTCCCTCTCTCCCTCTCTCTCTCTCCATCTCTTAGGTCTTTCTCTCACTCACTCACTCCCTCTATCTATCTCCCCTCCACCCTTAACCATAAACCCTTAAACCATCTACCCTATACCATTAACCCTCCCTCCCTCTATCTATCTCCCATCCCTCCCTCTCTCTCTCAAGTATCTTCAATATCCTACCCCCTCTCCATCCCTTAGGTCTCTCTCTCACTCACTCACTCCCTCTATCTCTCTCCCATTAACCCTAAACCATAAACCCTTAACCCTTAATAAACCCTCTACCCTCTACCCTTAACCCTCCCTTCCTGTATCTCT
>VDFB02149175.1:0-24528 GCA_007258455.2 Sequoia sempervirens | reverse complement strand
CAATCGGTGACTCTGTTAAAGAAACAATCGAACCAGTTATTGGAGGATAAGCTGGCTTATTTAGGGTTGGTGCTGGTAAATGATAAGTGGGATTACAACCCTTTCAATGAATTATTAGAGCCACACATGAAAGTTAAACATATTCCCCGACCTTACTAGGAGAAGCAGCGTAACCCACAGGCAGACAAAGATGAAAATTTTGTTGAATTGGCATGTATTCCTACACAAGATACTAGAGGGTCATGGCCCAAGTTCTACTTTGCTATGGCGGTGGCCAAAGATAATGTCCACATGGAATGTGCCATGTATAATAAGTTGAAGAAGGATGATGAGTGGATTGCTGAAAAATAGAAGCTTTCTGGAAGTATCGCTAAGAGATAGGGAAATTGGATGCCCCTTACGACAGTCTGAAGGATGACAAGGAATTTGAAAGATGGTGGAATGAGGGCCACCCCAGCCTGAACTCTAGTATTAATAAGAGTGGAGACCTGGGGGACGAGTTTGAAGAGTAGGAAGAGGAAGCAGTGACATCTGCCTCCTCTGCGCCAAAGGAGAAAGGCCCCAGACAACCTGCCTATGTAGCCACAAATGTGCACTTTAATATATCAAGGGCCTCGCATACACTCACTTGGGCCACTAAACCAGCCAGGTTATCACTGCAACAAATGGTAATAGTTGTTGAAGCTCGGAAGACCCCACCTGCAAAATGGCAGCGCACAGAGAGCATTATCAGAGAAGGTCCACAAGAACCCATCAGAAGAAAAGTGTTTGTAGCTAGCCAGGAGCCTGAGGCTGAGGAGGAGTCGCTAACGATTATGGAGCTGCCATCGACCAGTTAACAAGTAAAATTTGCTCCTTCTTCCCTTGCTTCTCATTCTTTGGTATATTCCCTTGCCTCAATGATGATTCCTACCATGAGTACCGGCCCTATGCCTTCCACTTTTAATCTAGCATATTCAGAAGGTTTCGCCCAATTTTCGCAGACCACTCAACTTGGCCTTACTCCTCCACAAACCCTTACACCCGCTGCTGCCGCTCAGACTCTCTTTGCCTCGCTTTCCGAAAACATACCCCTTGCGAGGGCCCCTTCTTTTTCTGCTATTACTGCGGATCCTCTTCCATCGCAATAGGTTGACACCACACTGACAACTCCTCCACCATCCCAACCTATGAGTCCTATGGCTGATTCACCAATTCAGTCATTACAAGTGACTAGCCCTTTAGTTGGGCCTCAAACCAAACTTTGGAACGTGCCCCACTTCTCCCCGCAAACTATCACTCTCCAGAAGAAACAAATGTCCGCGCCTATGAGGGTTACCTATCCCTATGCCCTGCCTTCTAGTGCTCCATTCACAGGTGGACTAGTTTCGTCGCTACCCAAATTTATGGCACAGATTGATTACGGAAAGGAGGCACGCGCAAGTAGAATGCGAAAGCGTAGGGAAAAAGATGACATCGCTTCTGCTGAGCCAAAAATATAGACTCTTTATTATGAGGCCCAACAAGAATTGAAGTTTTCAACCATGTACTCGAGAGTAACCAAGCCTCGGGGGGGAATGCACCTAGAAGATTATGAGATATATGCGGTAGGGCTCGATATGAAGGTGGCCCGACTACAGGGTAAGGTTGAAATCAAGGAGGAAACATAATGGGTAGTCACTTCTGACTTCCTTAAAACTGTCCGCCAGCTAAAGAAGAAGGATGAGCAGCTTAAAACAACAAGAGAAAGGATTAGTTTTTTGGAGAAAAAAGAGAAATCCCTAGAGGCGGATGTTGCACGTATGATGGAAAGGACACTGGCAGCAGAGGATGAGAGGAACAGACTTCAGGGTGAACTTGCGAAGACTCGGGCTACTGACCCTACCATGATAAAAGAGTTATGGTCTAAGAATCAAGAGACAAAACAGAATCTGTGACTGGAGAATGAAGAACTGAAGCGACTTCATCTTGAGTATAGTCAAGGAATGGCGTAGAGAAATGAAGCGTTGGAGCACCAACAAGCTCAATATGAGCAGAAAATACAAGAAAAATAGGTTGAATTTAAGGGCCTAAAAGCTGAAATAGAAGAACTCCAAGAGACAAAGTCTTCTCTGGACATGCACTTAGCAAATTACTCTCGAGCCAAGGAGAATTGGAATAAAGAAATGAGCAGCTCTGTGGAATAGTTAGTGTCCGAGAAAAAGAAAAGGGCAGAATTGGCTGAGGCCATTATTTCAAAAGATGCATAGATTGCTTCTCTTAAAAGCTCTCTCCTATCTCCCCCTACACAGCTAGACATATTTTCGTTGGTTAGGCAGGTGTACATATCTCATTGGGAAAAGATTAAAGCCTTTTTCCTAACATTGCAGCATACCCTCTGATTCATCGCCAAGGCATCAAAGCTGAGTTAGGAGGCTCATGATATGGTTGAGCAGTTCCCACGGTTCATCTTGGAGAAGGTTCTGGAAGCAAATTATCTGGTCACTGAGCTATACTTTGTCACTAATGAAAACCTTGCCAGAGTAGGTATTGAAGATCGGGATGCTGTTGCTCAAATGGAAAATAAGTTCATCCATTGCCACTCTACTTTTCAGTGCACTAAAGCAACTACGGCTACCCTAAGTAAGACACTGGACAACATACGGGGGAGTTTCTCTGAGTTAAACGGGATGGGTTTTTCGTCCCCATTCCTTGAAGATGGCTCTATTGCCACAACCGAGCAGATTGCGGAAAAGATAGAAGAGAAGGAAAATGATCCAGAGGCTTTCAGGGATTTCATTCATCCTCCCACGATAATTGAAATTGAGGGAGTGATTCATCCACTTGCACAACTACTATTTCATTGTGAAGCAGGGGCTGGTTTACCCAATATGCTGCCTCACAAAGAAACTATTGATCTAAGTGGAGCACAGGAGAATTTGCACAACATGGTGAAGCCATCTGAGGATGAATGGTCGCCTCTGCAGGTGGCTCTTTCCAATCTCTGACTCCATTGTCTAAATGAAATGGCACTCTGGCCTAAAAAACACATAAATTTTGGGTTCGTCGTTCCTTAGTCGAAATGCCTCTGATAGTCACTAAAAGTTGTTAATAAATATTTAACTAGCTCCCTTCGGGTGTATTTTTCCTCTATGTGTCAGCCTGTGCATTGCAAATTCAACTCGGCCTTTTATCTAGGTTATGCTTTGTTGCTCCACGTGTTTACTCCTCGCAACCCCAAGTCTATGTATTCTTTCGCATTCCAAGAAACTCTGCTATGCTTCCACATGTTGCGGCTGCGGGATACTTTTGATCATGCTTCTTGCTACCTCATCGGGCTCCACTCGGGTGCCATGAAGCCCTCATTCCTAAAAGGTTTTTGCAGGCCCCACAGTTGCTATATGTGGTGTACACTTGCTACGTTTCTGCTATTCACAAATCTTTCAACGTATAGATGAAGTAGCAACTGCGGGCAGCGAAATGCTGCCACGCGTCTCTTTTGCGTCCGATTGGTAATCGTTCCCTCCATTATTAATGAAGTACCCTGCCCATTCGACACGTGTAGCGTTAACACAAGTCCTCAGCGGTGAAAGAAAAGGGTTCATACAAGTAGCGAAAGGCTACCACGTTCCTAGCCAATGGATCTCATATTCGAGTGATAGAACATACGAGCCTAACGATGCTATTGTCCACTGTGTGTCATAATCATTCACACAGGATGGTGACACTTGTCTGATTAGGCCTTGTTGGGACCACCGCCATCATTTGCAGAGGATGCACCTGTGCCTGGAGTGATCAGATGCTTGGTTCTGGATCGATTATGTTGCAACGACTTTGGGAATATTTTGATTCTTGCATCATTGTCAGGTTATTGCAAAATATTTTTTGTTGCTGATCTCTGAAGCGGTGGGGGTTTTTCTTGCTATATATACTTTTCTTTGTTGTGAGAAAGGAATCCAGAGTTTGTAGAGAAACACTAGTTTTAGTAAAAGACACCAGACCTTTATTGTTGTTTTATTTTATTGCAAAAAACTCTTAGACTGTGCCAATTGTTCGGCCTTTTTGTTTTTTCATGCTATTTGATCAAACTGTAAACTGTGTTTTTTATTGTTTGGACATTTCATTTAAGAACTTCTATATATTTTGAATACAATTTTTCTGACCTAGACCATGTCTAATGGCTCTTCTTGGCAGTAGGAATGTATGCAATATTATTTTATGTCAATGAATGGATTGTCTATGTTGTAATCTTAAGTTTATGATGTTCTAGAACACTAAAAACACCATTCAGGCCCTTAAATCTATGATTTATTATGCCTCTCATTAAGTCTTGACACATCACCTTAGGTTAGACTTTATTTTATTATATATGTTTTTGTTTCCCTTTCCAAGCCACCATTATAGAAGGAGTTGGCTTCTCTAAAAACCCGGAGGTCACTCAGTTTAGTGCAAAAGGTCCCCCATAAACTAACTTTCCCATAAGACAATGTTACCTCGTCAAATTCTGGCGTCAACAGGTCCCACCTAGGGGGACTCATTCCCAAGGTGGCGTATGAGTCCCACCTTAGGTTTTCGAGGTGGGTTGTTACAAATTTAAGTTCTTTCAATGATTTTGTTAGGTTTATAGTTGAAATCGGCCTCAAGATCCAAAATAAAGGGTCTTAGGGGCCTAGTAATGATGACTTAAAGGGGTATTTAATGCAAGGGTACTAAAATAGGTCCAAATTAAGTGTGAAATTGCACTATTTTCAAGAGCATACAATTTTCTACACTATAATGAGTATAGATTTGATATGTTTAGACATAGAGGAACCTGATATTCAAATATGAGGTTGAACTAGCAAGACATGGGTGTTGGGTGCCCTAGTCCAGAGATGCTAAATTTTAGAGTTTTAAAATTAGTATAGGTATAGAAGTGTTTGCAGGTCTCTAACTATGAAAACCTAAATCTAAAGTTTGATAATTTGTGAATATCAAATTTCCCTTATTTGTTGATAATGTGTGCTTGAATGCTTGAACTAGGATTTTGAAGCCTTAAGATCTCAAATCCACTTCAATCAAATTCATACCTATAACTTGCACAATAAGGACAAGGGAAAAAGGGTTGTGTTGTATAGGGGCTTACCTTGGTCAAACCAAATTTTGGTGTTTCCACCCCCATAAATGGCTATGATGATAATGATATAAATCACATGCTCTCATGGGAGCAAAGGCAAATAAATAAGCAATGAATGATAAAGAACATTGCTGGAACATACCACTTAGATTTGAGATCCTTGCTAGACTAAAGTTAATTTCTCATCACATATAAGGAGAAATAGGAGGATGCTTGGAGATCCTGCAAGTATTAGTGCTCATAAAAATAATAAACATAAACATGAAATGTCTTACAATCCATAAACACAATTTTTTTGATGTGTTATAGACTTGTAATTGATTGTAATTATGTTGTAGATATTATTATTATTCTACTCTTGATGTTGCATTAATTTCCATTAGGTTTCTAGAGAGATATTTAATTTATTATATGTTCTCATGGAAGGAAAAACTTATATTTATGAGTTTCAATATATTTTGCATTAACTATTAAGATAAGTTGACAATTGAATTTGAAGTCTTAAATATATTGAGGCCAATATTAAGATCTAAAATTTAGGGCATGATTAGGTGGGACCAAGGCATTTAATGCCCTAGTCTAGACCTTTTTAGCTACTCAAAGGTTTGGTAAATAAATATTTAATTCAATTTCCTAAATTTAACTCAAATTTTTGAATTTAACTCAATTTCTTGAAAATGATAATTAAATAGTTAAATTATAAGCATAATTAGGAACATACATTTAGGAGGACACCAAACCTAGTGTGAAATTGTTAAGGGTAAAATTTTATGGCACTACATTTAGCCCCCACTTTAGTGAGAGTATGAACTTGCGCTCATACTCAAACTAATGTATGGACAAGCCAAAGAGCCCTTTCATCAAAACACTAGGGAGGTAAGATAAAACTAAGACAGGAGATACGATAGCACCCAAGCTAAGGATCCTACCAAACAAAAATGTTAAGATAAAAGGAACATATACACACATAAGACATGATGCACAAAAAAAGATGTAATAATCCAAAGAAACACAAATGATAAATGAAGAATACATAGATGAAACACAAAGAAAACAAGGAGAAAATAAAAGGAAAACATGGAGAAAAGATGAAGCAAACATGAAACATACAAGAAGAAAACATGAGAAAAATATTATACAAGAAAAAATGAAGAAAAGAGTACACAACAACAATGTTAGTACACACTATGCAAAGACAAAAAATCAACTCATCAAGGTAAGGAGAGCTTGGTATGAAAATTGTCTCAATACCAATCAAATCCAATCAAGTCAAACAACAAGAAATCCGTGAAGGTGATGATCATGACTTTAGTCCATCAAGGATATCATATTTGAGTGGTGAGTTGCAGAAAAGTAATAATTTATCATCTATTATCATTTAGCCTTTATCCCTCAAAACGATACACTCTCTTGATCATCAATTTTGGTATTGTGGAGGTAGAAATACCAACATGGGGTTTGACTGAGGCAAGCCCCTATATGGCACAACTCTTTCTCTCTCTACATGTGTGCAAGTTACAAATCTAAAGAAGATTGGAGGAAGATTCAAGAAAATTTTCTCATTCATGCATTAAGACCTAACAAGTTGACTAGATACAAAATCTAAATTATCTCAACAATAGATGAAGATCCAACAACAAGATCCGAAATACAAAGACTACATACTAGGGACCAAAGACTTATGAAAGTAGTTTTCAGTTTCAAAATAAAGACTTGTGAAAGCATTTTCCAATTTCAAGTCCCTAGTCTAGGGAAATATTGTGCCCTAGACCACCCAAAAATAACTCAAATTTAGATCACAAGTGCACAAGTTTTTTCCTTCTACCTTTTGGTAACTTAAATTTGTTTATGTGTTTTTATTTTGTCATAATTCATCTCAGAATGTTGCATTTGCATTGTTCGTTCAATTACATCATTGCATCAAATTCTCAATCCATCAACCATGCCACCTCCACACAAAGTGAATCTAGATCCAGGCTTGATTGATTCACCTTTCAAGTTGTTAGTCAATCTCATATCCTTGTGGTCTAGATTCTCCAACCACATGTTTTAAAAAAAGGTTGATTATAGTGATCTATCCATTAGGCCTAGGATCTCCTTTTCCAACATAACATTTTGGTGAAACTGACTGATTTTGCATTATATACCTTCTAAAGTCTGAAGGATATAATCCTAGATCTGGTTTCAATCATAATTTTTCTTGCATTCATCATTCAAGCATCCATCATTGCACGAAAAAATATTGAAAAATAAAAAAATTGTGTACCATATTGCACTCAAAGTTCAAATAGGGTTAATTTTAGTCATCACAAGTTAGATCTTCATCTTAGTTGCATTTATAAATATGCATTAGATCTAAAATCAAATCTGAAAGTGTTTAGAGCATTCATCTATGCATTTTGCATATACTAGAAAAGTTAAAATGTGCATTGTTATTATTTCAAAAAGACATCAAAATTTTCATTTTTCAGATTTCACAAGTTAGGATCAATCAATTTATGCATTTTACAATCTGAAAAGTGAATTTTGAATTTCATTTTATTGGTTGAATATTTTGAAAATTTCTTGCACAGTTACATTTTACATTTCAAAAATAATAAATTGGTCAAATTTTGGAAATTTATTCACTGTCAAGCCTATATAGTTACAAAAAAGAATACTCAAACACACTAGCATACACAAAAATTCTAAAATTTACAAAATAACTTACTATTCTAGGGTGTCCTTGCACCCTTGACCAAGTCCTTTTGTTCTCACATTTTTGTGACTGAAATATTTAAAAATCCTTTGTCTAGATCTTTTTTTTTTTATCACTATGTTGTAACAATCTAAAATTTAGTATACATATCTCATCATCACACTTTGTCATAATGGTTGGATGTTTTAATAGAATTTTATCTTTGTTGAAATATTTAATTGATGTGTCCAACTATGTGTTTGGTGATGATAAGTTGTTAAGTAATGAAACTCATGTTCATCTCCCAAAGTATATACTCCCATTGAGGATATCTCAAGGCAAGAGGGGATGATTATGCATGAATTCCTAAATAATACAATACCCAACCCTAAAGATGACATTTCTCTTTATAGTTTATTGGTATTTACTACTCACAATCCTTAAGAAATAACAAGACCCATGATACCAACATTGTATATGTGTTATAATTCCCATAAGGAAATCACTTTACAATCTATACCTTGCCCATAACACATGAGAGAGCTTCCTAATTTGACAACTATGATGATCCTATAAACGATCCACCATCCTTTGAAAAAAAATTAACTAATACACCCATTAGATTGGAACAATGCTATGGTCAAGGCTTTAAGATTTTGAGTAAACAAGATTGCAATACAAAGAATGAACATGAAATCCACACCCTTTTGGAATAAATACCATTTGAAGATACAAAAGGCATTGGTTATCATGGTCCTCTACCTTTATAGACGACATTTACTCCTTCGAAACCACACAAACTTCATGGTCCTATTAGAAAAGGCTTATTACCCACTCCATATCTCATGTATGAGAATAAATGTACTTTATGCATACTTTTACAATTGGAATTCATTATATTACCTCCTATGCAAGAAAGACGTGATGTACAATGCAAGAACAAAAATTCATATTTTTGTGCATATCATAGAGTGTTTAGGCATGCTATTAATAAATTACATACTTTAAGGAATAAATTAGAGGATTTAGATCCTTAAAATGATAGATTTGATAAGATAGTAGACTAAATAATTGTGGATTTTTCTCCTTGCTATGTGGTATTTGTAGTATCACATGACACTCAGTACCATGCATGGGGGTACAAATTAATTTTGTGTAATCATACTTCATCATGCAAGGAGCAATGTTGCATCATCATTTCAGGCTCACTTTTCCCCTATACTTGTGGGGAAAGGTTAGTTAGCTTGGTATTAGGTGTATTACTTGATATAAGGAATTCCTTTATTATCTCCTTAAAATATTAGTGTAGCAAGTACGCTAACATTTTAAGGGGGGTATATTACCCCCGCTTAGAATTTTAGATATGAATACTAGGCATGTGGCTCTTCTTAGTGGTGACATTATATAATGATGTTCCTAGGAGTTAGCCTTTCTTTTCACATAATGTCCCCCTTAGTAGTAATATCGTAAGACATTCTCTAATGTGTGGACCCCTCGATCTATACTAATGTCCCTTTGGTGGTGATATCATGTATGATATGTCCTAAAGTATGACCTATCATGCAGTAACTGGTATTTTTCAAAGCATAATAATTTATTGGCATGCCCCCTTTGTTGTCATGTTATTTATAGTACCCCTTGAGGCGTGACCTTTTATCAAACTTGTTACACACACCCTAAGGTGATTTTTGTTACACACCCCTTTAGGTGATTTTATAACAACCCCTAAGGTGATTATCATCCCTTGCGATGCTAAATGTTCCCCCATGATGTTAAACTTTGTGCACTCCCTGAGGCATGATTTGCAGGACAGTTCATGGATTTGGCATGATGCAACCTACCAATTCATGAAATTCAGAACTGATGATGGTCACAACAACATAAAAACATTAAATATAATATCTCTATTCTATTTCTCTTGAAAAATAAACACAACATAAAGTAATCTAGCTCCCAAGGTCTTGGTAGATGGTTCTCAACTATGCTGAAATTGTTCAATGGCCAATGTGACTATAATGTTCAAGGGGCCTTTGTTGGTAATAAGGAATAAAACTTCATTAGATCAACTATCCTACTTTGAGGGGGGGTTTAAATAAATATAAAAAAGATAAATCAGAGCTTTAAAACAATAGGATATGAATAAAACTTCTTAATATCTAGACATGCACATTAATAATGAGTGTTTCTTTATCCAACCAAAACTGCAACATGATGCAATCCATAGAATAATCTACACCAATGCATACTTTCATAGTTCTAATTCAACGATCACAACCATTCATTGAAACCTTTACTTTAAGATTCAAAAACATATCATTCACTCATCATTAAAACATAGATCAAATAGACATAACAACATTTCATTCACAAATAATTCAATGAGATAATCTTAAATCTGGTTTCCTCTATTGATTTGTATCAAATAGAAAAAATATAGGCACAACAACTTACTGGCATATAGATTGATTATGATTCATTAATCTTATCAAAGAGGTCCAAACTTAACAACATGTAAACTATATAAAAACTTCAAAATTTATCCAAGTTCAACTAAACTTTGAAAGTATCTGCTAACAATTCATGAAATCCTAAGACTATGATTTCTATCTGCTATCATTAGGTGGATAATCTTTCTTCAATGAGCCAAACTTTACAAAATAGAGCCCAAAAGTGCATATAGACATGCCATGTGTAAGTCTCTCTCCAATAGAAACGCAGATCCACAAATTAAGGAACTTGGACTGCATGAAGGAACTCGACTGGTTGAGCTTCAATTTCAATGCTTGATTGCTTTGTTGTACAAAATTATGACACCCAAGGAAGAAGGTGGAACTGGTAAAAGAGAGCTCAAGTCCAACTTGTGTCAAAATCCTACAAAATAGGAGAGGAAAGGATGTTGTGTCAAAAGGAGAGTGTTATGCTACCATCTCACTCCTGTGTCCTTTGGTCAAGGATATACTCATCATAACTACATAATACTTGTTGAAGGATATCCAAATCAGGCCCATCTAACCAATTATCCTCAAATTTTATCCTCTTCAATTCTGCTGAGGTGAATTCTTGCATATCCTTCAATTTGATTAAATCCCTCCTAGCAGCTTTCACCTCTTCTCTAACATCCATGAGTCTGTCTAGCAACAAGTCTTCTCCATCATCATCCTTTTGCATCACTTCCTCAAATCTACTACTCGACTTCTCCTTCAACTTGTCCAAGGGAAGACCCTCTTTGACTGGGATGTCCACATTGAATAGAATGGAAACTACTACCACCAATTCATCAATATGCTCTTTCAACTATTTGCTTGCTTCTTGAACCTCACTCTTATGCTCATAGATGAACTTGGATTTAAATCTTATTATGCTCACAATATTCTCAATAAAATTTGCATTACCTTCCTCAAGAATTGACTGCTCCAGGAGAGTTGACTTAGGCACTTTGTTGATATCTTTAAGCTTCTTAACATATTCTTTGTACTCTTCATCTTGCTTCCCTAGGACCTTAGCATGCCGGTTCATATTCCCTACCAACTCAAGTGTTGCTTCATGAACTTTGAAACTATCAACCAACACTTCACCAACCTCTTGATTGAGTCTATCAATCCATCTTTCGAGCATCCCCACGTTACTCCTTATTTGCACTAATTCATCAGCCTCTTTCTTTCTTAGTAAGACCAGGGTTTCTGGAGCAACAACTTGTTGAGAAACTGGGGTGGAGATATCCTTTAAGAACTTGTGCAACTGATCCAATTGGGCCTTAAGCTCATCTTTCTTTTGCTTATCTTTAGTCATTCTAGATTTGGTGAAGGAAGCTACAATATCATTTAAATTCATCTGTTGGTTCCTTGTAGGTCTCCCCAATTTCATAGTACCCAATTGGTAATTAGTTACTTGCATGTCATCCTTATCCTTATCCATCACTAGAATTGCACATTCAGAAATAATTTCCCTGCATCTGTGAGCTTGGTAGAATGAAGAACTTTGGCTTTCTTTTTGGATCTTTCCTTCTCTATTTCCTTCATCATCTCATCCCAATTGAGAGGTTGAGGTTGAACTATCTTTTTCTTCTCCAAATCAAGTTTCAACCATGTAGGATGAGTAGGAGTAGTAACCACTTGTGTTGAAGAAGCAATAGTGGCAGAAGATAAAGATAGTAATATAGTTTTCTTATGTTGAGAGTCAACCTCTTGCACATTCTATTGTTCTCTTTGTGCTTCTTCTTGTGCAAGTTTCTCAGCCTCTTCCTTATCTTTTTTCTCTTGTAGCCTTTTAGCTTCATGTTCCTTCTTCAAGCTCTCTTCTTCCAACCTCCTCTCCTCATACATCTGGTCCCTCTACTTTTCAAATTCCTTGACATAGTCTCATGCCTCTTTAGATTTCTTCTCATATAGAGCAATCTCTTTAGCTTCCTTCTCTCTCTCCAGGAATTCTTGCTCTTCCTTCTTTCTGTGGGCCTCCTCAACAACCTTGAATTTAGCCTCAAGGGCTTCTTTTTCTCTTCTTTGAGCAACTTTTTCCTCCTCAAGATCATGAATCTTCTGCAGCATAGCCAATTTGTCTCTTTCCTCTTTAATTTTGATCTCTTGCTCTCTTTGTTGCTGCTGCTTAGCCAATTCATCAACCTTGGCTTGAGCCCCTAATTATTGTTGTGTCACTAATTCATAAGATTGTACCTTAGCATCAATCTCCTTTTGTTTAGCCAGTGCCTCAGCTTGTTCTCCTCTCCAGAATTAGGAGGGAAAAACTCTAAGGGCTCCTTATGATCCATGCTTCTTTTTGTTCTCTTATAGCCTTGAGTGGTGTCTGGAGCCTTTGTCTTCTTGAAGGTCTAAGCCTCTAGCTCCTTTATTCTCATCACAACCCATTGTATTCTCCTATCCAAGACTGGTCTTGCAATCTACTTAATGTTAATAGACTCTTATGCATTCCAATCCACTGGATCGAGGTCCTTGGTGCCTATATTTTCTGCATCATATTAGGGATCCAAAGTTACCCCATCATCTGATAATGTCTCAAGGATGTCTTCCTTTACCCCATACTCAACCACGAGTGGGATAGGGAGTCTTTCATAGTTTCTACTTCTGAGATCATGTTCATCTTATATATCTATCGAAAAGTCCTCCAGCAAATTAAAGTCTTTGTCAAAAACAGTGGGAAGCAAGGCCTACATCTTGTGTTTGGGATCAAAATGCTTCCTAGAAGTGTATAAACCCAATTTTAAATAAATCATCTCTTCATAGATTGCTTTGGCTGCTACATTGCGTGCACAACTATATTCACCCAACTTCATGGTGAATTTGTGACAACCAGTCTTGTGCTTGGTACCAAATCTGAAGTTGACCCTCAATTCTTGATAGGTGAATTCCATCAAGACAATCATGTTGCTGCAACACCTAGGCAATAGATGGGGGTGGCCATCAAAACTATCCAGCCTAAAATTTGTAAATTTGGGGTATTGGATATACCAATGTCCCCATTTTTCAATAAAGTCCATGGCCTCTCTGCTCAATCTGTAACCGACATCTTTTGTTAGTCAGTCAATAATGACAAAAAAAAATTCATCATTAACACTCCTATAGTGTGACTCTAAGGTCTGCAAGGTGATCTGATCATAATGATCCCATACATTTTTCTATGCTTGGGATTCTCCCAATATACCCATTGCATTCAACCTCGTAAAGATACCCCTTCTATCTTCTGCATATATTACATAAGAGGTCATGAAGAAACTCTTGGTTTATCTCACTCTAAGAATTTTATTGTGTATGCATTCTGACACAATCATAGGCCAATCAAATTGTTGCTTGCCATCTAGGATGGTTTGGATGAAAGGAGACATCCACTCTTTGAACTGGGAGGCATCTCTCTTCCCAAATACTCTGGAGAGCATCATTATTAAATATCCAATCTCCTTGTAGAAGTATGCCCTTTTAGGCTAGTGAGGAAGCTTAGCTAGATACTTTTTCTCAACTCTCATCCAGTTCTTTTTCATATGAGTTATGCTATTTTCCTTCCTGTCACTATATAATTTGTGGGCTTATGCCTCATTTATTTTCCTAGGGATCCATGGGTAGGTGCATTGAACATGAATCTAATCATTTGTGGCGTAAGGTCAATAATGGCATTTTCCTGGAAGTCCACACATTGCCTGGTGGTAGGGTTGTAGGCTCTAGCTACAATGAGTATCAATTCATGACACTAGACTAATAGGGGAAAGAGGGAAACATGTGCCAATATAGATTGGACAATTCTCTCCATCCTCCCTATTACACCCTCACCAAATTTTTCCAAGAGCAACTCCTCATAACTGAATGGGCCCAAGTTGGTATCAGTGATGCCCGCCCAATCAGAATGCACCTTGCTAGTTGTGAGAGTAGCTTCCCTATGTTTTATCTCAGGGTGTAAGGGAGCTACTCCACCTTTATCCTTTTAGGTTTGGCTCCTTGCTTTGAACTTTATGCAAGTTGACTCCTTTGAGAAGCATCCTCTGATGCTCCAGACATCTCCTACTTCTACAATAAGACCTTGAAAAAAATCATGAAAATCAATACATCATCTAATACCATCCTCTAATGTCTCAAGACCACTTTCATACTCAGTCAATTTCATATTCATTAGAAGAGGAGTCACAGAAGAATAAGGCACAAAAAATTATTTTAACACAAAGCGAGTTCAAGACTAGAACAAAACCAGAACTGGGATTGGAATGGAAACCAAACCCGTAACCAATCAATTGTTCCAAGTTTTACCTCCACTCTGGTTCTGCTTTTGCCAAAGTGTGGGTGTGAAGACCAAAGTCAACAGTACTCAGAAGTGGGATCATTTTGGGAGTGAAAACCAAATTGAAACTACCTACGAGACGAGTTCAGTCTCGAGTCCGCTTCCGCCGATTTACTACTCAAAAACAAAGAAATTTCTTGAAGAGGTGGTCACATGAGCTTAAGGACCAGAGTCACATTGGATAATATGGGAATCAAATAAAGGGGCCTAAATTCACCCTTTGGAAAAATAAAGACCAATATTTAAATCAAAGGGATGGGTATTTGTAAAGGTCGTCGAGCAAACCCTAGTTTGCATGACGCGTTGACTTAGAAAATTAGGGCATCAAAAACCAAACATGGAAATCACATAATCGACACAAAAGAATGATCAAAGGGGTCTCTAAATATATTTTAATGTATTTAAGGCACAAAGAACCCTACCAAATGAAACCCTAGTTAGAAACTAGGGCACAACAAAATAGACCTGCGACGAAAGCGACAACAAAACGAAAAAAAAACAAACGAAAAGATAGAAAAGACAAAACAAAGAAAAAAAAGAAAACGACAAAAATAAAACAAGAAAAACAAAAAGGAAGGAGCGAAAATTCACAGAAAAAGGTTCTGTCTATGCGCCAAAACACAACGAGCAAAAACACGAAAAATGAAATGACAAAGAAAAATGGGAAAAGAACGAGACGAGCCCCTACCTCAAAATTCCAACAAGGAAAGGCCGAAACTTGATAAAGATTAGATTACCAACATGCCTCCGCAATCAAATCGTTCTCCTCTTGAATTTATCCTAGCTCTGGTTCACTAAAATGACTTAGTCAATAATGATAATGAGCCAATTAACCATGATTAAGGTTTAAAAAATCATTTTGCACATGTGAGGAGGCTGCAATTAATGCCATAAATGTGGTCAGTTGGGGGTAGAGCAAACAACGAAAATGTCTAGTTAACTCCTATGGACACCAAAGGCAGAGTGGACATAGACCCAAATCTAGGATAGAACAAGAAAACTTTAAAAAGTTTCTTTTCCAACTCTGAACCTAGTTCTAGTCCGTGGAAAGGATAGACAACAAAAGGAAACAGGGGTGGAATCGGAACCAAAACCGGAATTGGGACTTTCACAAAGTTCTAAGTTTTGGTTCCTATTCTGGTTCCAGTCCTGACAAAGGAAAAAAACCAAGACACGGACAAAAAAAATGATGAGAAGCGGGACCAAAATGAAAACTGGACCCGGCCCAAACACCAACAAAATTGACAACACAAAGCAAATGAGTGGAGTCAGAATCAAAACGGAAACAAAATATGGAAATTTACAAAGTTCCAAGTTCATTTCCATCCCCAGTTCTGCTTCCACTCGGGAAAAAACAAAACACAAGGAAAACAAAAAATGACCCAAGGGAGAATTAGACCCAAGAGTGCGAGACCAACCAAAAGACAGCGAAAAAGAACAAGGAAGAAAGGTGGTACCGGAACCGGGATTGAATCCAAACTTGGAACCTTACAACAAGTTCTAAGTCCATTTTCTATTCCAACTATACTTCCAATAGACCAAAAGAAAGAAAGACTTAGGAGAAAAATGAAAAACTCCTAAGACCCAAATAAAACACCAAGGACAAAACAAAAACAAGGGGGACCCATTTTCTTCCAAAATAAAATGGGGTGGTTATGCAAGGCATAGCAAATGGTGACTTAGCTGGGAAAATGGTTTACCCATTTTCAAGATACTGAAGAATTCAGTCACCCAAAACCTCTGGTTTATAAACATTCTAACTTAAGTAGGATTAGATATATTGAGTAAGGTTGAGTTGGAGTCTCAGATGTATATCAACATGAACTATTTTGAATTTGAGTGTGTGCATATACGGTGCATCTTTCTTCATAAAAAATTTCTCCACCCCTGAACAACTACACCTAAGATCCAAGCTACGTAGGTTGAGTCCTCTAACTTTTGTGCAATAAAATCCTGGGTATTGCTCCACTGCCTGTCAGGCATTAATAGCCCCAACAGAGATACCTCTAGTTTTCTCAAAGTATTGCTCTACTACCAAACATGCATCCATAGCCCCGATAGAGACACTTGAATTACCCATTTGATATTGATTTTGTTTTCTTTCAATGGTTCTCTTTTCTCTTTTCTTTTATAAGCTTCACTTGTGGGAATTCTTTATTAACTTTGCTCAATACTCAATCATAACTGGTCTAAAATGTGGGTTGAGAACTACAATGGACCTTATGCTAGTTTTGGGAATTGGATTTTTCACTTGAATCAGAGATACAACCACCCTAAGATGAATAGGAATTTTACATAGGTAGATTTTTTATCTATTTTGTGACAAACTTTAATCATAGTTCATGAGATTATTTACAAAATACCTTATTCTTAATAAATTTTCAAACCAATGTTAAAATGATCATAATACATAAGTTGAGAATGAAATCTTTCGACAGATATACTTGAAAATACCTAAATCAATTTCTCTTCCTAGTGGCTGCAGCATACTTTGAATAACAACCCCTTCATTTCAAAATGGAAGAAAATGAAGGTCCCCAAAGACCAAGACAAAACAGAAACAACAGGACAAAACAAAGGGAAAAGAACAAACAAACAAAACAAAACAAAAAGAACGACTAATTACATACAATACAATTAATCAGAAAATCAGACCCTCATGGGCCGAAGTAGTGCTTGAGTAACTGACCATTGACAAGAAATGGAACAAGTTCTCCCATTACAATGCTCAAGCGAAAAGCATTTTCACCAAGGATCTCAGTTATCTGATATGGACCCAGCCAAAGTTTGTCAAACTTCTGGTGATCCCCCTTTTTCTCTTTAGCTTTACCCATAACAACACAAGATTTGATATCCTAAAAGCCTTTACTTTAGCTCTTTTTTCAAACCAACATTTGACAACAGCTTGATGTTTAAAGAACTGTTGTAAAGCAGTGTTTCTCTATTCTTCCATGTTCAAAAAATTAGTTAATCTAACCTCTATCCGATCATCCTTCGAATAAAACTCCTGCATAAACCTAAGGTTAGGTATTTGCAAATGTATTAGGAAGACCATCTCTTGGTCGTAGACTAACTTAAATGGGGAATTTCCAAGGGAGGCTTTAATACAGGTTCGATCTGCCCATAAGGAAAATCTAAGTTGGGTATGCCAGTCCCTAGGGTTGTTCTCTAGCAATTTTTTTATCACTTCCAACAGGTTATTGTTGGTAGACTCTGCTACTCCATTTCCCTGAGGGTAGTAATTAGATGAATACTTCAAAATAATTTTGTGTTCATAGGCCCATTGAATGAACTCAACAGAAGAGAAAGTAGGGCCATTGTCACATACCAGGGCAAATGGTACTCCAAACCTAGTTATGATGCTTTCATTAAGAAATCTGATAATGACCTTTGTGGTGTTGTTTTTGTAGGGCTGAGCCTTGGTCCAGTGCGTACAATAGTCAATTTTTTTCAAGATGAACTTATGACCTACAGAAGAGTTTGGATTAATAACCCCTATGAAATCCAGTGCCCACTAGGCGAATGGTCTTACCTTGTAGACCAGTTGTAACGACATTGCAGGATTACGCTCCTTGGGTGTAGAGGTCTGGCAGGTGTAACATGTTCTGACATGTTGGTGTGTTTCTTAGAACATGTGGGGCCAATAATAGCCTGATCTGAGAATTTGATGAGCTAAGGAATCTGCAGATCCATGCCCTGTGCCATGTCTACCATGAAATTCAGCAATAACATGTTTGGCTTCTTGCTAATCCAAACAGTGCAGGTAAACTCCTTCATGATTTCTTATTTATAGGGATCCTCCTTTGAGCATGTAATGAGCACTCTTCATCCTTAATTCTCTCCTTTGAGTAGCATTCATCCCATCTGGGCATCTGTTATTGAGGAGGAAGAAGATCAAATTTGTGTACCAAGGATCCTTTATGAACGACTGCACTGTGTACTGCTAGCAAGTGATACTCTTGTCAACATCTTCAATATCCTTTGATAAGCCATGTACTCAGACGAGCTTCATTGGATGGATTTCTAGATAAAACTCTTGCAAAATGGCCATCCATTTTCCTCTTCTCTACCCTAATTCACTATGCATAAGGAGAGACTTCACAGCCGGATGAGGAACTATGGCGACAACCTGACACCAAAGGATGTAGTGCCTGAATTGTTTCACTGCTTGCAACAATGCAAAGGACTGCTTCTCAAGGGGTGGATACCTAACTTCTACATTTTTGAATGGGGAGCTCATGAAAGCAATTGGCATTTCATCTCCTTCACCTCTTTGTTGTGTTAAAACAATTGCACATTAATGATCAGATGCAAAATAATAGATATAGAAGGGCTTTAGATAATCTGGGCTGGTCAAGATTGGTGCCTCAGATATTGACTATTTAATCTAAGAGAAATCAGATTTAGCCTCATTGCTCCATTCTATTTTTGCATCTTTTCTCATCATTTCGTTGAGAGGTTTCACAATTTTTGCAAACCCTGTTATAAATTTTCTCACAAAATTAATCCTTCTGAAGAAGGATCTCATCTCCTTTTTGCTTCCTAGAATTGTCAGTTTCAAGATGGCTTCAACTCTGTCAGGTTCTATGAATATCCCCTTTTCTGATATTACATGGCCTAAAAGTTTCCCTTCAAAAACTCCAAACACACATTTTTTTGGATTCAAGGACACACCATAGCTTATACATCTCTTAAGGACTTTTGTTAAATCTGCAACATGGTCCTTTTTTTTCTTAGAGAAGATAGTTAAGTCATCTACATAGATAATGATACACTTACCTATTAAATCCTTGAATGCTATGTCCATTGCACGTTGAAAGGTATCTCCAGCATTGATAAGGCCGAACAACATTCTTCGATATGCCAATGTCCCCCACTTGGTAGTGAAGGCAGCTTTCATTCTATGTAATGCCTCGTTATAATATATATATACACTTGTCCAAAATTATAGAAAAATATTACGAAGGTTATTTACAATGATTTCTTGTTGTTACTAGACAAATTGGAAGAAAATATTTTATCAAATCAAATCAAGTGTTTTTTTAAATGAAATAGATTGAGTAAACTGATAGTTTAATTTCTATGGCAGATATCATGCAATGAGTTATCTTAAAATGTGATTGTTAGGAATAGTAAATTTGCAATCTTAAAAAAAATCTTGATGTTGAATAATTATTTAATTCTTGATTTTCTTTGATTTCTTAGTTGGTTTCCTTGAGTTCGGTTATAAGCATGTGGGGACCCTTAAATTAGTTGACCTTTCTATAGGAGTTAAGGTTATTGTTTACAACTTCCAGATGCATGGGAAAATGGTGGTTTATTATGTGACCTTTTAATTTGATACTTGTCTCTATTTTGACTATAGTTGTGATTTTAAGTTTATACTTGGGTTGTACCCGTTTTTATGGGAGTTGATTCATATGAATTTTGGCGAGATGGTTTTTGCTCACAGTTGTTCTATTTTGTGTTTTAGAGTACTTGTGGGTTCAATCCCTCAGAATTTGTTGTTATGTTTTGGGTTTCTAGGGAGAGTGGCTCTACGTGGGCGTCCACGCACAAATGGGTTGTCAGGATAACCCACGTTAGAGTTAGAATAATAAGTGATAACCTAATTAATTAATTAGGGGGTGGGTAGTTAAACATTAACAAGATAATTGTGCATGCCTCGACCACCTGTTAATGCTTACGTAGACTAAAGGTGGGATGAGAAGGACGTGGTTGCCAAGATCATTGCCTCGTCTCCACAAGAGGCTAACGGTTCCACACGAGTCACCCTATGGGGCCGGCGCCTAGAGAGGCTGTCAGGATAATCATAGATGGGGTTCGGTGCCCAGAGATAGGCAGTTAGGATAACCCATGTAGGACTATGCGATGACACTCTCCTCTAGTTTTCCCTTTAGTTGTTTTTGTTGCTAACCTATGGAAGTGGTCTTTTGATGTTATGTTTCGCTTTATGTGTGTTTTAGCTTTCCATGCTTGGAGTTTAGTCGTGTGTATTTGATTGGATGTTCTTGGTTAGGGACCCTTTCTTATTTACTCCTAGCATGGGGGTGGTTGGGTGGAATGTGCTACGCACCCCGTTGGGTTCCCTATTTTGCAGTTGTACCTTTCAGTGTAGAGTTTTGCAGAGACAGCTTGATCCAGAGTTTTTATGTTTCCAGATGTATAATTGTACTTCTATTATACTTTGTGTATTAATATACATGTTACTCTCCCATGTATTGGGTAGACTTATGATGTAATCTTGAGTAATTGCTCAATGAGAAGTACCTAAAGAATGATGTAATGTATAATCTAGTTATGCAATTCATGCTTGATCCATAATTATAAATATCGTTAATGTTGTGTTATGTTATAGAAAATATGTTCTTTATATTTCCAAGTACAATCTATTATGAATGCATGTATGGTTTCTATATGGTTTATTATTGTCACATTGTTTATCCTTAATAAATTTTTAAATGAAGATATGTGAATGATTGGGTTAGGTTAGTAGAATTGATAATTATTTTTATCAACTTTGTTATGGGTTAGATTACATAATGTCACCTCGTGTACCCCAAGGGACTTAAGTGTTTAACTTTTAATCATTAGCTATGTTAGTTGCATTAGTAAACTTAGAGTTTATTCTTTATGTTTTCAAAAAAAAAAATTGTTGCATTTTTAGTTGTCCTTTGGGGTTTGCGCAACAAGGCATTACATTCTGTCCTCATGACTGACAAGCACTTGATTATACCCAGAATATCCATCCAAGAATGACATCATTTGGGATCCAATGGTAGCTTGTAATACCTCATCAAGAGAAGGAAGCGAATAGTTATCCTTCTCAAAGGCCTTATTTAGGTTCTTGAAATCAACGCACAATCTGATCTCACCATTTTTCTTATGCACAGGAACCAAGTTTGCAACCCAGGTGGAATGCTATACTGGGAAAATTATTCTTGCAGACAACAGTTTTTGCACTTCCTTCTAAATTAATGGCTCAATCAAAGCATTCACCGAGCATTTCTTTTGACGAAATGGCTTTGCTTCCGACTTCAGAGGTATGGCATGTGTGATCACCGAGGTGTCAAAAGTCTTTAAATATTCATAACTCCAAGCAATTGCCGTAATGTCTTCTTTTAACACATTAACCATTTTATCTCTGATCTCCTCAGGGTAGGTTTTTCCTATATAGACATTCCTTTCAGGACCCGAATAATCTAGATTAACACATTTGTACTTCCCTCCATCACTTTATGTTGGCACCCTTTCACGAGCCTGAGGAACAGAGTCAAATATTCTTTCCAAAGCTACCATCCCCTTGGGAATGTTGTTGCTTTTCAAATTCATTATCCCAAGTCTGTGTCACAAACTTTCAAGGTCTTAATCCCCCTGATCTCTTTCTAATTCATCAATTATTTTTCCTTCGAAGACATTTGAGCTTGCCAAGAAGGCAAGTATATGTTGGTCATCATCGAAGACCTAAAAATTTTGGACATTATCGAGGACAGCTGGGATTGAGACTAGTTCAACTGAAAATATTGTCAACTTGGATTCCTACATAGGCCCCAAGGTGCTAGCAGTAACAACAAGGGCATCTGCAATCTGATTGTGTTCCCTAGGAATCAAAGTGATTCCAAAAGCGTCAAAATCCTCAATCAGATTCCAAACTCTATTTTTGTATGTAGCCAATCTTTTGTTGTGACAAGTATATTGGCTACATACTTGCTTAATGATAACTTCATAATCTCCCATAACCATGAGAGATGTGACCTTCTTCTGATGAGCAAACATTAGTCCTCGAGCAAGTGCTTCATATTCTGCCATGTTGTTTGTGCAGCCAAACTGCAACCTGTAAGATGCAAAGCATGTCTTCCCTTTCGGGTTGGTTAATTCAATTCTTGCTCCGCTTCCTGATTTGGACTTGAGGCCATCGAATTTAAGACTCCATAGTTGGTCTAGAGCTGGGGTTTCTTTCTTCTTTGGGGTTATAGGTGATGGCTTACTTGAAGTGTGTGGCAACTTAGACTGGTGCTAGTCATCAAGACTTAAAGGTTGATCCAAATAAGGTTTGTCAGAAGATTTCTTGTATTCAAAAATTGTTCAGGAACCACTTCTTGAACCTTTTCTTGGATCAGATCATAATTTAGTAAATTTTTCATCAATGCCTTAGGCATTGGAAGGGTATCCAGGGAAGGTTTAATAAACGAAGACTGAGATTCCTCAATCTCTCTTTGGAATTCAGAGCATAGAACCTGAGTCTGCTCAAGTTGGGAAGGATCTTCCTCTTGAGCGAGACTGGTTCTTGTAAGGATGGTAGCATCCTTAGCTTCAAATGAAAATTTATTGGTGAGTGCTTGGGATTGGCATTCACAAGTTTTCTCATCCTAGTAGACATAGTTTAAGATATCTACACAAGGTTGACATGTTGACTCAGAATTGTTCTAATAATGTATCCTACACCAATTAGGAAGCAAAAAACTCCACAAATCAGCCTCTTCTCCCAATACCAGCCTATCTTGTTGCAAATTTTTTATTAGAACTTGTTGGTTTACCATGGTCATTGGGTCGCTCTATTCTAGAGGCAGTGTATCATCAGAATTGAGTATTGTTAAGGTCATGATATCCTCCCTCTTGTAAAATCCTATCTCAGTTTCAAAGTAAGCTACTTCATTGGGAGAATCATATTCAGTAATCATATGTTTGATCCTAGGCTCACTCTCAATTCTGATCTGTGATGCTATATGTTTCCAAGATAGCCACATATGTGAGAAGTCCAAGGACAAATATCCCCCAATTCTCTTCATTAGGTCTTGACATAAGAGCATACCATATGTTTCTGGGATATGAACAACTTGGATATCCATGTAAGTTTGGATCCTTGGGTTAGATCCAACCTGTACATGAATATTTTCTAGTTCTCCTACCACATTTACTTCAATTCTATCAAACTGAATCACCCTTTTGTTTGTCTGGAGTGGACTCAATCCTAACTTCCTACAAATTGACAATGGCATGATGTTTCCTGATGCCCCACAATCTAGTAAACAGTTGTGTAGATTCTTTCCAAAAATTCTTAAACTCAAAAGGAAAGGTGGGGTACCGGTCTTACCTTTATAGAGGGTTGCATTCATCTTGTTTGTTGGAGTTGCCTTACCTTTTCCCTTTGAGTGATTTTCTTCCTCCAATTCCCTCATCACAATCTCTCTTTGGGAAGGGCACCAATTCATAATGTCAAAGACTGACAATGAAGTCTTTTGCTTCTGCATCTCTGCAATGAAATCAAACTCTGAATCATTCTTTACCTGATATTTAGGAAAAGAAGGTGGGTTACCTTTATTCTGAGATTCAAATGGGCCCTTTGGCGATGGTGGGTTGTTATCGACATTTTGATTTGGTGGGACAATATTGTTAGGAGGGAAAGATTTGGTAAATGGGCCCTTATTTTGATTTATTAAGAAATGACCTCCCTTGGTTTGGAAGGCCTGGGCATTGTATACATCTTCCACCATTTCATTTTCTTCTTGGCTAAGGAATAGAAGTTCTTCATAAAAGATGTCATAAGCCATGGTGGTATTTGTGGATCCGCCAGACTTGTTGGGAGTACCTTGAAATGGAGAATTGGCCTATGCGATCTTGACCATCTTCTCCATTTCTAGGAAGTTAACCTCAGAATGAGCTGTAGTATCATGTAGCCTACACCAATTCATCATAAAGTTGAGATCTACCAAATTTGCAGTGTGTGGATTTTCATCACCCACGTGAGAATTATGGGAAACTCCCCCATTATTAGGTTTGTTATTCCATGGTCTATTGTTGTTGGACCTCTTATTATATCCCCTATTCTGATTTTGATAATTTTGGTTAGGGAAATTCTAGCTTTGGGATTTCCTCTTGGGTGCTGCCACAATAATGGGTTACACTTTTTGGGACATCCTGATTTTTGCTTGAAATCACATATTTTTAGAAAATACAATGATTTATGACTTTAAAGGTTCCATTTAAATTATTTTAATTA
>VDFB02149174.1:0-41023 GCA_007258455.2 Sequoia sempervirens | reverse complement strand
CCCTTTAGGGGACACAACAATAACATTGATCAATGGGCGATTTCTTGCATCTTTCCATCCATCAGAAACTATGGTCACCCTTGTTTCGATCCACGAATCCCTTATGGGCTTCAAAGAGTCTGCTACATGTTTCAGCTCTTTCTCCAATAAGGTGCAACGCACCTTCTCAAAACCTGGGCCCTTATACCCCTTTGGAGCCTCATTAATAGATTTCACCATTTTTTGCCAATATGGTGAACGAACATTGAATGCCAATCCATTGGCATAGACACATCTTGCTATGTCTTGATCAGCAATCTCTCTTGCCTCATTCAGAAATGAAGCTTCCAACGGTCCCTTAGATTTTTTATTTGAAGAGGGCATGGTTTGCTCTTGAGGGATGTCCATAAATGGATGGCTTTCTTTAG
The DNA here is from genome assembly GCA_007258455.2 of Sequoia sempervirens. Lineage (NCBI taxonomy): Eukaryota > Viridiplantae > Streptophyta > Pinopsida > Cupressales > Cupressaceae > Sequoia > Sequoia sempervirens. The sequence goes on along the minus strand of VDFB02149174.1, from coordinate 40,616 downwards.
GTGGAAAATAAGAAGGTGGTGTAGGGGGTTTCATGGATCGAGATCCTTTCTTCAAAGAATGGCTTGTTTTACCACCGGTTGTTTTTTGGTTTGCCTTTTCTTGCTCAGCAATATATTTCAACACTATATGTTCTGGAATGCCATCGTTGTTTTCACCTGGACAATTTTTGATGCTTGTTTCAGGGATCCCGCACAAGTGCCCTTTTACTCGACTGTATGAGCTCGAATATTGAACATTGCAATGACTACAAATCCAAACATATCCTCCACCACTTGGAAGTTGCTGAACCATTTCTACATATTTCCAAAGGGGAGAGGTTGGGTTTATTTTGAAACGAGATTGGATTGAGCCTGAGGAGGTACCAGTTGCCATTGTAATATGGAATAGTGAATACCTAAGGCACAACATATTGAAATTTTGGTATTGATTCATTGAATTTGAAACTAAAAGACTTAATTAATTTCAAAAAAATGAAAAAATTGAACATGTTGATGTGTTATAGACATTTAGAAGAATGAAAAGTAAAACAAAACAATAATTAAAAAGCAAAACAAAAGAGTTGAAGTTCACTTGTGAAAAAAAAATGTAAAAAAAATAATCAAAAAACTTCAAAAAACCTACCTCTTTTGAAGAAATCTTGCTCTACAATCTTCTTAGCAATGAATAGACACTTGCAAGTGCTTAGGAATAGCACAACAATCAACTTCGAACAATCTATGATCAACCTTCAAGTCTATTCCAGCTTGTGCAAGCAAAAGAGAAAGTTCAGCAATGGAGGCAAAAAATCCTTTTTTCTCATTCACAAATTGGTAAATGAGTTTCACTTTACCTATTTCATGTTTTTGAGGCAAGTATTAGGGTTAGAAATAATAAAAAAGTCCCTAAAAGTAAAAAACGAGTCAAAAAAATCTTTAAAAAATGAAAAAAAACTTGAAAAAACGTGCCCAGGCGCAAAATAGAACCCGGGTTCGAACTAGGTTCAAAATTTTCGAACCCTGTCCGAACCCACAATCATGGGTCCGGACCCTGGCCGAACCCACAGTCCAAAATACGGACCTAGGGCGAATTTCTTCGAACCGGACCCGGATCGAACCCGAATCGAACCCGGGGCCTTCCTGAGTGAATCCAGTAACTTAGATATTTAATATTAAAAAGGGCACCCTTAATGAATTAATGAAGAAAATTGTCACTTTTAGTGCAAACATGCAAAAGTCGAATTTTAATATTATTTTGGTAAATTAGGATGAATCTCAGCATACTGATTCTGAAAAGTCAAAAATTAACTCTCCAGGCGTCCGTTTGCACAAGTTATGATTTTTTTCGCTAACTTCCTACTTTATAGCTGACTGCAAAGTTATAGCTGACCATGTTCAGCATTGATTTCCAGATGACTGAGTGAGTCTGTGACTGAGCTAAGATATCCATCACGAAGCCTGCAAAGCAACGATGAAATGTCTACTAGGAGCTGCAACTGCTAAAACCAACGTTTGACACCTCAAAAAATTAGGCGCCTTTGATTAAATTGTTCAGCCTCCAGACTCGGTCATTTTTCCATTTTTCCATCTGACGCTTCAAACTGCCGCTGACGATGAACTATGAACCCTACTGACTGGATGGTAGGCTCACCGTGTGACTGGAAGTATTCCGCATCCAATGACTGTATGTAAGACACCTAAAAGCTGCATTGAGGACCCCAAAAACAAGGGCGCCCCTAGCCTGCTAAAGGCTCAAACACCATTTTGTCAAAAGTGCAACTTTCAACCGGATACCCTATTTCACCCCTTGACATCGAGAGCTGGAGTGCTCCAATTTGTGCACCATCTGTCTCATTGTGTAGATAGAACAACTTACGAGATATGTCTCTGGAGGTGACGAAGCAAGAAAACTGCTTCTAAGACCTCAAAGAGAAGGGCGCCTTTTCCAAGATGAAACGTACACTCTATACTAAGCCATTTTCCGGACGTCTTCACTTTTCAGCATTCTCCAAAGACCTCGCACATACAAGCATTTGTCAAATCTTGGAGGTTGATGGTTGGGCTCGTTGGATGGCTGGAGTAATTGCGCACAAGTCTCGTGAAGACTGGGAATGCAAAAAACCCCATCTGGAAAGCCTAAGGGTTGGGCGCCCTTGGCTTACAGAGGTACAAGTATATAATACTATTTTCTCCACCCTCTGAATTACGTGCCTTGTAGAATCTCTGCTATGATCACTCAAAATGTCGGATGGACTGGCGAACTAGTGTGTTGCGAAGCTAGACTAGATTAGAAAAGATCTCAGTAAGATATCATCTGCAAATACCATCATCTGATGGGCCATATTCAAGGGCACCCCTGGGCTACAGGGGCTCAAAAAGCTGTGAACTGGCGATTCTTCTTACTATGCAACCTCATGTACCTTCAGCTTCTGACGTCAGTTACTGAAGTTCTGCAACTCGGATGACTTTGTCGGATAGCTTGTCGGATAGCTGGGCTAATTCTGAAGAGATTGACTGCATTTGCAAGCAAAAGCAACAAGATCTAGGCCTTCAAGGAGAAGGGCGCCCCTGAGCTACAGGGGCTCAAATCTGCTTTTTGCTAAAAATCTTCATCCATTTGATCTCTGTAATCATCGTTCCGACCACTGAAATGACCATGTAGGAGTATAATTTCATCGTGAAGTGCTTCTCCATCATGATATATCTCGCTTTGAGTCTCAGGTTCAGGTTTTGAGCTCCAGGCACTCACCAATTGTTGTTGACAACTGACATGACACTAACCAAAGTCCATATTTGACTAGCCCAAAAATTGTATTTTGACATCATTTAGCAAGGTTTAGACTCTTTAAGCAAAATGCTTTAATGAAGCAAAAAATTTGGTTTGGGTACAACACATCTATGACCCTTAGTCCAAAGTTCTTTACATGTGTAACACTTGCCATCTTTTCTAAGCTGCTCACGCTATTCATCACTCAACTTAAGTTGAAACTTTTTATGCTGATTTGAAAAGTGCTTCTTATCCCTCTTGTGAGCAAAGGGCTTGGGCAGAAATTTTGTCCTATGGGCCAACAACTCCATGCTTCTAGCTTTCTTGATGGCTTCTTTAAGACTTGGTGGATCGAATGCTTTAACCCACCCCTTCAAGGGTTCCACTAAACCTTCAGAAAACAACACTACCAGTCTTCTTTCAGTGATGGTGGACACCATCATGGAAATCCTTTGGAAATCAGCTATGTATGCATCCAATGAGCCATGTTGCTTTAGTTGTGCAAGCTTGCGAAACATCACTTCAAGATCTTTAGTGTCGAACCTCTCAATCAGCTTGTTGGTAAACTCATCATAGGTTTGAATGAGATTGTGGCTAAGTGTGACCAAACCATGGTACCACAATTCATGGGAAGCTCCTTCCAAGTGCAAAGTTGCAAACTTTATGGCGTCTTCTTCAGGCATGGGTCTTAGTGAGAAGTAGTTATCAAGCTTCTGAACCCACGACCTTGCTGAACATTTATCACTTCCATCGAAGTGAGCCAAAGTCACCTTCCCAAGGGCTTGTTGATAGTCAGTTCTAGGAGCCACAAGAACACGGTTCTCAACTCTTCCACCATTTCTTTTGCTTCTATGGTTCATGAATTGATCAGAGGACCATTGGTCTCTAAGATCAAGAGGTAAAGTGGTGTGCTCCATGTAATCCTGTCTTGCATCATCTGCAAAAGGTATTGTAGCCTCAACTTGTGGTTCTTCCCTCTGAGTGAATGTAGGGAAAAGTGGCCTAGAGGCTGATCCTCTAGAGGTGGCCTCATGTTGGCCAATAGTTCTATCTCTCCCATTTCCATTGTTCCCATTGCCTCCACTATTTTCTCCAATAGTATTGTTTTGGTTTTGAGGCTGATTTTGAGCAGCCTGCTGATCCATTCTTGCAAGCAAACGTGACATCATATCAATCATCCCATCAAACTTCTTCTGCATCCTAGCATCTCTTTCATGCATGGTTTGCTTACGATTTTTTTACATGTTTTCAACTGTTTCACCAGTGTCAACTGATTTTGCTGTCTCTCTGAAAGCCTCTGAAATTGTATCTGCCTCTGGTGTAGGTGGAAACTGAAATTGCTGATTTCTGGCCTGACTTTTGGTGTAATATATGTAGGCTTTGTCACTCATCTATCAACTGAACACTGTTGGGTACAGGATGGCAAGATCATGGCTCTGATACCACTGAAATGAGCCAACCAATTTTTTTTTGTAATTTTTCAATGAGTAACTCAGTACAAGAAGCACCCGTTAAGGTTAGCTCAAATCCAAATCAACTACTGGAAAGTAACTCTACGCCAAGAATGCACACTCATTCCCAAGATGGAAAAGGTGTTGTCATATGGCGCCGAGGATCGTCAGTAGCAACTAAAAAGATTACAATGCTGAAAAGTAACCCAACACCAAGAATGTGCACTTAAGACTCAAGGTGGGTGAGGTGCTACCATATGGCGTTGGGGATCTAACGGATTGGTGACGACTCAACCGATCAGCAGTATGAATAATGCAATACAATGAAGACGACGAGGCATGTCTTTTCCACAAACGTGGGAATATGATTTTTGCAAATAAGTAAAATAGGTGGCGTGGCCAGCCTCTTGCACCAAGAGTGGGAATTACAATGTAACTTAGCAAGATATAAAATATAGTTGAACAATACTACTGTAATAGCCTTACAATGAGATAAAATTCCTACAAATAACATTGTATTAGAGATGCCCCAATGTTGCAAATATGTAGTATATCTCTCCTATCGCTAAATAACTCACTCCACAAGAACCCAACTCAAAAATGACAAACTTCAACAATCTGGTATGACAGACCAGCAAACGGAAAATGCAAACCAGCAACTCCCAAATCCACTAAATTGCTCATAACAGACTCAATACTTCATCAAATGACCTGAAACAAAATGCAAATGATCCCTAGGAAGATGGCGCCCAAATTCTTGACATGAAATAGCATTTAAAACTTGTGATTATTTTGTGCACAACTCCCAAGACACAGTCTAGAATGGTATGGCCTCAAGAGGGGTGATTTTCTTAAGATAAAATCTAAAACTTCATAATAAAATCTGCAAACCACCAAGAAGGGTCGCCCCTGGCAGAGAAACACATCTATCCAATACCCAAAACAAAATAAAATCTATTCTAAGACTTATGAGCAAAATCGACTTTCAGCAAGACAGGACCAACAAACTCAAAAATTATCCAAAAACTACAAAAAACTCTATTGAAGCTCAATCTATCTCCCTTGAATGAGAAGTAGTCTTCAACCAGCTAGGTGTTCTCTTTCAAACACGAAGACTGATCCTTGCTAGGAGGTATGCATTCCTCGAAGCAATTTGCTTGAAATCATTCCAACAGCATAACGGTATAGTAGACATCAGATAACCAAAATGAAGAACAAGAGCCTCCTTTTATAGACTTTGGAAATGAATCTCCAACAGCTTCTAGAAGGTGCGCCCATAACACAAGGAGACAAAAAAATTCAAATTGACTTCTCTTCCCTCTTCAAATTGGCATCCCACATGAGAAGAAGATAATTTCTTTTATTAAAATAATGTCCTCTCCAAAGTTGGCGTCCAAACTCCCCAAGGTTATATTTTATCAACTTTTGAAATATTTCAAATAACCTCCTGATGAGGCATCCACCCTTCTAGTCCCCTTTTCAAAACAACTTAAAGTTATAATATTAGGCCAAGGGAGTTATAAAATGAAAATATAACCTTTGCAACTTTAAAATAATTCAATATCCCTCCAAAAATTTCACCACAAAGCAAAAATCAACATTACCCACTGCACTACCTAAAGAGGGAAGCTCACTAGGTTGATGCCAACAGGACCACTACCAAAAATAGAATTTACTAAAAATAGTAAATTCAGAAAGTCGCTCGAATCAAAGTGCATGCGATACCATTGCGAAGCTCTCTGAAAACCTAGAAAGAATTTGCAATCCAAAATCCAAAACTCCAAGTGCAAAACTCAAAAAATCCAGTAACAACCTCCTAGAAAATAGGAACCCCTAATTTTCGCTTCCGACTAGCCTTCGGGTCTCTGGGATAGGCTAACAACCATCTGCATTGATCATTGCTGAGAAGGGGACATTACAGATGCTACATGGGAAAGGGAAGAAACTATTAAGGCATTCAAACATAAACAATTTCAAGAAGGGCAAGACATAATGGCCCTTGACTAGAACAAAGAAAGTCTATTGTATGTAATATCCTTAAATTAAGTTAATAAGACATTGTTCTTGCTTATAAGCATACCATGAAGATAATTTTCATAAGGATGGATATACTCAAATAGGGTATCCATAAGGCCTAGATAGAGCCAAGGTTCCTCCAAGATCTTAAGGATGGATACACCAAAATAAGGTGTCCATAAGCCTCGAGAAGTGAAAGGCTCGCTTCTGGGATTTAGGATGGGTACTCTTGTAAAGAACTGGACCAATTTTTTCCAGTTTTTGCCAAGAACACAACAATGCAGAAAGCACCCGTTAGGGTTAGATAATTCAAACCAGTAGTTACAATATAACTCTTTGCCAAGAATGCGCACTCAATTTCAACAAGAGAGAGGCTGTCATATGGCAAGAGGATCGTCAGTACATTAATCAGAACTGCAACTGGAAGTAACTCTAACCAAGAATGCGCCGGATGACGACGAGCATATGGTCAGAGGATCCCTATCTTCTATTATGCTGAAAGTAAACTCAACACCCAGAATATGCTTTCAAACCCGGAGTGGGAATGGAGCTACTATAGGGCGGAGATGTAAGATATTACAATGCAAATCGAAGTAAATAGGCGGCAAGCCAGCCTCTTCCACTTATCCAGTGGGAAATACAGTAAAATAGAGAGCAGAAGAGAGAATGCTGATAGTACTACTGTTCAGCTTACAAAATATCAGAAGATGCCTGCAATGAACAAGATTAGAAGCTCTCCACTGCTGCAGCAATAGATATGATCATTCCAAGACTAATTATAACCTTCCAGACACAAACTCTTCACCAAAATGCAAATTACTCGAGACTGAAATAACAGACCAGCAACTTGAAATGCATAACCAGCAACCCTAGAACCCACTAAAATACTCACAACTCACTCAATACTTGCCAGAATGACATGAGACTAGATGCAAATGAAAGCTAGGATGATGACAATGAATTCCAAGCTGAGAAATGACCAACAAAATGCAGTATTATTTTTGTGCACACTTTCCAAGACAGCCCCAAAATGGTGCAGCCATGAAGAGGGGCGATTTTTAAATATAAAATTCTAGACACCTTTTAAAAATCTGGAAACTCCCAAGAAGGGTCGCTCCAAGCTGGAAAACACAATGGAAAACTACCCAGAATGATAATATTTTTATTTCCAAAGATATGAGCAATTCATACATTCAGCTATGCTATTCAGCAACTTCAAAAAGAGACAGAAAATGCAAAACTAGAACTCCAAAATGCAAGATACTCAACTGAAATGCAAGACAAACCTATTACAAACTATCTCTCAACTAGTTGCTATCTTTCAAGCAAGAAGAAGAGCCAAGCTAGGAGGCATTCATTCCTCGAAGCAATCCCAGCACCATTCCGGCAGCATAACAATATTCAAGTCATAAGATACTGAAATGAAGGCCCAAGGCTTCCTTATATAATTTTGAGAAGACCCTCCAGAAGCTTCTAGAAAAGAAACCCTAATTTTCAAATTTGAATTGTCTTCTTTTCCCTCCAATTTGGGCGCCCCCTTTCTCAAGGTTTAATTTTACTTTATTTTAAAATCTTCACTCCATAAAATGGGCGTCCTTTTCTCCAAGTAATATTTTGAACTTTAATATATAATAATTCACCTCAATGAGGCGTCCACCCATAAAGACCACCTTTTAAAACAACTTAAAGTTCAATCACTAGGCTAAGGGGGGGTCAACAGTAAAATATAACATTAAAATATGACTTTATTTAAATAATTTGACTTATCTCTCCAAATGCGCCCCAAAGCCAAAAATGAACAAGCCAACTGAACTGACTGAAGAAGAAAGCCAACTGCACTGGAAACTGCATGATCACTGCCAAAAATAGAATTTACTAAAAATAGTAAATTCGGAAAGTCGCTCGGATCAAACTGCATGCGACACCATTGCGAAGCTTTCTGAAAACCCAGAAAGAATCCGCACTCCAAAATCCCAAACTCCGAGATGTAGCCGTCATAACTTACTAAAAATAGTAAGTTCGGAAAGGTTGCCTGACGCAGTTGCAAGTCATACCTCTGCAAAGCTCTCTGAAAACCCAGAAGGAATCCAAAATCCAAACAACCAAACTCCAACAAGCAAAACCCTGAATCATCAAGAGAACCCATCAAACAGCCGGTAACCCTAATTCTGCCACTGACCAGCCGACAGCACATTGGGAATAGGCTACCAATCACTGAAAAGTGAAGTGCTAAAAACGGGGACATTACAACTCTTAAGAAAAAAGGGATACCCAGAAGGCCTAGGAAGAGAATAAGAGTAACAAGGTTACAATTTTTTCCCAAAATTATAAGGCTGGATAGACTTAGCAAAAGGTATCTAGAAGGCCTGGAAGGAGACTAAGGGTAACAAGGTTACGATCTTCTTCCAGGATTTGGCTGGATATACTCGCAATAGAGTTATTTAGAAGGCTTGGAAGGAGATTAAGTGTAACAAAGCGTTACGATCTTCTTCCAAAATAGGACAGGAACAACAAGAAGGAATTGCTTGAGGACAAGCAAAGTCAAGGGGGGGAGACTTGTGATGTCCCCATCATAAGGGAAGTATTTGGAACTTAATCTCAGCAAAGTTATATTTTTATAAGATATAATATATATATAAATATATCTATAGCAATATGCAAATATGTTATACTAATCGATTACAGAATGTAAACAGCAAGTAGTTAGAGATAACCGATGGAGGAAGAGATGGTTTTGGTAAGGATCAGACGCATCTATTGAAACACCAAGCCTATATCAAGTCGATGGGATGAAGAGAAGAGGCATCAAGAAAAGAAATCAGGAAAATTACGAAGTGGAAGCCAATCATCAAAGAACGAATTCATTAGTTAAGCCAACATTAGAAGAAAGTAAAAGTGAGAGTGAAATGCAGTTAGGCCAGAATAGAAGGATTTCAAGTTAGCGTACAAATCAAAGGACGTCTTATACAGCTGGGAGCATCTACAGACCCAGTCCCACTCCAAGTGATGAGGAGAAAACAAGGAAAATCTAAAAGGTCGTGGGCATGAGAAGGTCGTCATCTGCGTAAAAAGAATAATCTTCAAGTACAGCAACTTCAAAGATAATTTGTAGGAGTCATCAGTCAAGGCGGATTCTCATCATACAGATCCTATCAACCACAGACCCGATTCCACTATCATTGCTAAGAGAGGCCATCCATGTCAAGATTACAATGAATTAGATCATCAGTAAATAAGAGTGTTGTAGGTGGTGATTCAAAGACAATTTCAAGGATAAACAATCAGATCTCAGATTATTACTATCTAAGAGTATAAACAGCAATCAAATTCATCAGAATATAAATAAGCATATTTGAATCTTCTAAGCAAGCTACTATTTCGAAATTTACTATTGGGATCTGCTAACTACTTATAAATCAGAGCTTTGAAAGCCAAATTATTCAGAAAATATATAGGAACATCACAATTCAAGTTAATTCAAGTGTATCCAAGTGCATACTATGACTTATGTGTATTCAAGTGTATCCAAGTGCATACTATGACTTATGTGTATTCAAGTGCATTAGAGTAAATACTTTGTGGCTTACATTATGATTTATGTGTGATCATGCATATACCTTGTGACTGGTTACTAGCATTCATGTGTATATCTTGCAACTTATGTGTATTTATTGGTATTCTTTGTAACCCACGTGTATTCTGGCATATACTACGTGTATTTATGTGCATGCTTCATTAAGTATATCCATGTGTTTGTTTCATTCCAGATGCACCTTAAATAAAGATTACTCCATGGGTGTTTATGATTGGTACATAGTGTAACAACTGTGTCTATCAAAGTACCTCATGAGTTGGGAGCTACTAACAAATTAACTTATCTGAAACTGAATTTTTATTAGTATCCAAATGCAATAATGACAAGTAACTATCAAAGCGGAAAAGTGGGATTCCCTTGAACTTGGGATACAAAAGGGATTGAAGAAACCAATTAAGAATAGAGCCTTAGTTGATTTTGCAAGTCAAGTTGACGTGTAAAGGGACTTCGATGTTAGGTACCTTGAATAATTTGATATGAATCAGGTTTTAACAAAAGTGATTACATAAGCATAAGTTAAGCTAAATCATAGACCCATAACCCACAAACCCTAGGATCATTCCCACCTCAAATTGGTTTAAAGTGATTGCTTGAGGACAAGCAATCTTGGGTGGGGAGGACTGTCAAGTCCCCAGAAATTGTAGCATTGAAATATAAAGCATCAAAAACAAGATAAACAAAATACATATTAAAAGCATTTTAATATTATTATAATTATAATTATCAAAGATAATATTATAATTATAGATATTAAACATAATATTGTAATTACCAAAATACATAATATATCAATATAAAAGATTGTAACACATTGAAATAAAATAATAATATATATATTGACAATTTATTCTTTAACGATTACAATATGAAATATTAAAATAATAAATAAACATCTAAAATAAAATAATAGATATAATCTAAAGATATCACTATAATTATAAATATCATTAATAACATTAAATTAAAATCATATTATGCATATCATTCATAATATTATAATATATTTTGATAATATATGTTCATCAAAATAAATATTATGTGTAAGCTATTTCTGATTATGACTATGTTAATAAAAGAATCGAACCATAATAGGCAACGTTTCCTATCTTCAGGGCCAGCAATCACTAAAACAAAGATAATAGCAGCAATTATGAAAATGAAACGATGCAGTCAAAAAGGCATTGATCAGGCCTGTTCAAGGCAGCAATCAGGTGGGGGTGGAGGAGGGCACGTCCTTAGAGGAGGACATAACTCTCACACCGTGGAAAATACTTAAGGAGATATCTTCAAACAAAAAGGCATTGGGAGGTAAATAACGCGGAAAGGACTGAAAGATGTTTGTAAACAGATTTGAAGAAGAGGTGAATAAGGGGAAATGGAATAAAACAGTCGGCAGCAGTAAGTTAATATTATTATAAATATAGATATACATATATGTGGACTAATAATATATATATTATTTACATAATGAAATATAAATATTTATTAGAACTAATGATATAAATTCTAGTCAATTAGAAATAATAATGTATACATATTTAAATTTAATATATATATATAGATAGATAGATAGATAGATAGATATAGTATTTACGATTGTGCAATAATGGTGCTTGCAATGATTATTGAGTCTTCTAAGTATTTATGATTCTTTAATATAAATGTGGAGAGATTGTATATATATTTGTGTATTACCCTCATGATATGCTCTAATACATTCATAAATTTCTATTTCTATATACCTTGTTAATATGTATATCTGTAGCCAGTTAATTTGTTTATATCCTGTTATCCATGTTCCACCATGGTTGGAAAAGAAGGATTACAAAGGGAAAATGCATGTAATGGAGTCAGCTAGATACGCCACCCGGGTATGAGACATGATGAGCCCACAAGGGCCAATGGGGTTTTGCCTCCAAGGTTATCCGAGGGTGCTGCCCTTAGGTCTAGGATGGTCTCCACTAGATATGCTACCCGAGGATGGGACGTGTAATGAGCCCACACAGGCCAGAGGGGTTTTGCCTCCAAGGTTATACGAGGGCGCTGCCTCTGGGTCTAGTTCAATCATGGAATTAACCATTGTAATCCTACCTTCCTACCATGGTGTAGCATAAGGGGGGGATCATTTAGGCAATGTTGGTTATGATGTTTAATATAGATTTAATCATACTTAATTCTAATGCCCAATGTGGGGTATTAATTGTTAGGCTATTTTAGAGATGGATTTCTAACTTACTCGTAGGGACTAAACCAATTCAAAGTATCCTTTAGGGCCTCTTTGCTTGGGAAATTGATAATTTGAGAAAGATTTAATGTTATCTCAAAAAGGGACATTACAATTCAACTTGGTATTACTCTTGGATCCTTGAGATTGGTTGAAATGGCTATGGTGCTTGATGTTAGAGAAAACCGAACATTTTGTTGATCATATCAAAATAACTTCTTAGTTAGATTTCTTGATGAATTTGTCATCATATCAGCAGATTAGAGGGAAAAACTAAATGAAGTTAGACAAGAAGTTGTTTTCTTGTCATCTTTCTTTTCATGTACTTTTGTTGATGAGGATGGCTTTCAAATCAATCAAGATGAAGTTCAGATTGAATTTTAGAGGTTGGTAAAAGATACCTTAGGGAGAGCCCAACAAGATGACTACATAGAAAAATTATCCTCCATTCCCTAAAACATTGAGGATGTTGAGGGGGAGGTGACTGGTCACATAGAGTAGCCTTAGTTGTTATGTGTAGATGACATAAATGCACTCCATGCCATGATCTATGGACCATGGATATAGAGTTTTGTCGACAAGATTTAGAGGATGTTGTTGTAATGTCCACTATAATGTCCCCATTTTAGCCATACGCTCTTTTGCGACTGATAGCCTATTTCCGGAGGCTCGTAGGCTAGTCAGAAATGGAAATTAGGGTTTCTTATTTTATAGGAGGCTTTCAATTGAGCTTCTAAAGGTTTGCATGCAAGAGTTTGACAATAAGATTTTTGGGTTATTTTGGGTTTTCATAAAGCTTCAAGGTGATGTGACATGCATTTTATGAAAGTGACATGCATTTCTGTCTGGTTTTCTACATGCAGGAAAGGTTTCTAGGTTTTTCTAGGTTTTCAAAGAGCTTCAAAATGGTGTAACATGCATCTGCATCTGACAACCTTTCTCAGCACTTACTATTTTTAGTAAGTCACGACGACTGCCCAGTTTGTGCTCAAATTGAGTTTTGAAGCACTTACTATTTATAGCAATATGCTATTTTCAGTAAGGACTATTTGTGGTAGTGCTATTGTTAGCAACAATTTAGCTATTCAATTTATCATCCTATTTCTGGCAATAAGGCAGTTTTGTTTTGGACGTTGGCTTCTCCAACCTTCTTGGGCTTAAAAAGGAAAGATTATAATTTAAGTCATAATATATTTTATTGTGACTTTTGGGCCCCTATGCCTAGGCATATTACTTTAAGTTGTTTTAAAGAGGGGACTTCATGTGGATGCCAAAGGTGGAGAGTTTATTATTTTTTAAAGGTGATTTATTTGCTAAGTTTATTTGGACGCCTAGGAGATGAAGTAAATTCTCATCAATTAATATTTAATATTCCTCAAAAAAGGTTGGGCGTTCCTTTTGGGAAGTTGAAGTGATTCGTCTGCTTTCTTGAGGGTTACAAAGTAATTCAATTTCCAAGAAAGAGTCTATTTATTCAAGCCTTATTCATTCTCATCTTTTGGAAATTATGATAATATTATGCTGCTAAAATATTTTTAGAGCTTTGCTTCGAGGAATGCATACCTCTTAGCTTTTTCTAGTCTTTGTGTTTGAATGATAGTACCTAGTTATGGAAAAAATACCAAAACTCCTCCAAAAGGGTTTGGGGTTAAGCCTGGCGGTTAGGCTAACCGCTAGCATTAACCACTAGTGGTATATTGAAGGCGACACCCATTAATTCTGATTTTTTTAATTTGTTTCTTGGATTGCGTGCCATACCAGACCGTATGACCTAGAAATGGAAAAAATTGTCTTCCGGAGTCACTGTGTCCGATTTCGACGTTTTGATAGTCGATTTTGGGGTTTTTGGGCACTCTGAACGCGATGGTGAGGTCTGTTTGGGCTCAAAATGCTCCAAAATTGCAGGTATGCTCTGGATCTGGAAACCCTCATAAACTTCAAACCCTCACAGATCTGACAAACGGTGATGAAAATCAATGAAACAAAAGCCAATCCTGACTTTTTCCAGCGCTCTGAATCTAATGGAGATGCCCGATCTGATCCAAAATGCTTCATAAATAAGCTCAAGGCATGAAACCCTCAAGGAACCTCGAACGTGTTCTGCAATGAATTTCTAACAAAAGTTATGAATTTTTCAAAAAAACTTAATTTAGCTTATAGGAAACGGGTTTCCTAGCAAAAAAGGTTTACTTCTGATTTGATTTCTACAAAAGCTACTCACTATTCGTAGACAATAATAAAAACCCAGAAATCATTTTTTGATCCAGCAAACAGAAGATAAAAAATATTTTTTTTAACCTTAGCCAATAGAAAAAATGACACATGCCGCTTTTTGTACAGAAATTTTCTCCAGATCTGTGCAAGATATGCAAAATCTAAAATATACCCAATTGAGATTTCAACTCTAGCTACAAAACCCAAAAATTTTTTTTCCTACAACTAAGTGGAAGCTAGATTTCTGAAGCAAAAATGAAAAACGGTTCCAATAAAAATGGCTTGCATCAAACCTTTGATAAAATTTTGATGAAATAAAAGTCAATCGTGACTTTTTCCAGCACTTTGAATCCAATGGAGATGCCCGTCTGATCCAAAACGCTTCATAAATAAGCTCAAGGTATGAAACCCTCGAGGAACCCCGAACGTGCTCTGCAATGAATTTCTCCAAAAAACTGAGAAGGGGCTGCAAATCAAGGCTCTGATACCATGTTAGAATCCAAGATCAGACATGCAAACCAGAAATACCTTCTACAAGAGAAACATAGAGCAATTTGCATGAAGATGTGCAAATGTATAATATTCAGGAATTAGGAAAATACAAGAGATGAATTGCTTTATAAAAGCAATGTATGGATAACCCTAAAAGGAAATCCTAGTGTGCCCACTTAATAATTAATAAATAATTAATTATTAATGTGCCTAAGTTTAGCTTAAGTAAAACTAAAGTGATAAGTGACTTAATTAATTAACCAATATGATTAAATTAATTAAGTGAAATAACTTATTACTCTAACCTTTTTCACTTTAGAGTTTTTTAAAATATTATACTATATATATTTATATATTTTATATATTATATATGTATTTATATTAAGTAATTATTAATATATTCATATATATACATATATATATATATTTTCTTCATTACTCTCGTAATATATATACATATATTTTATCTCTTATATAAAATATATAAATATATATATTTACATATATATTTACGTATCTATGTATATATCATTTAATATCATTACTGCATCGATATATACATATATGCATACATATACATGTAAATTACCAGACAATAATACCACAATATTATTTTTATCCACAGATAATAGGCGGGGTGTGTATGTATATACATGTGTATAACCATATATACCTCTGTGTATACGTATGTATATGTATATACATGTCGACACATACGTATGAGCATATCCATCTGCCTATCATACATATGTATCGATATGTTTATACATATGGATATGTGTACATAATGTATACATGTGTATACATACCCACTCAACCTATAAACATATATTTTTCACATTTTCCATACAAGGATCACAGTATAGTAGGTTTGATAAATAAACAATCATCACTCACAAAGCACAAAGAAGTAAACTAGACTCCTAAAGCCTAAGGATGACTTATCAAGACCAACTTATCTAACTTGGTTCCTCCAAACCCATAATGATGTGTGTGTATGCTCACCTAGTTAACATTACCGGTTAAACGGCCAAACCCCTCTCCCAAGTGATATTTCCCCTTCGCCTAGAGGAGTGGTTCACATACCTACATCCATCGTCATAAACTCATGGCAATCAAATGCTCACAACAATAGCAGTATATATAAACTTCACAAGATATATCAACATTATTTATTAACCTCATAATGCATATTTTCACCATGAATAACATCAATTGAAACAATCATTAATGTACAAAACTCATATTGATAGCAAGGTGCAACATATCTTATTCATTCATAGAATTGTCTTTTACAAACACTTTTTCCCTATGCAATACTAATATCTTAGTAGCTATACAATCGGGGTGTAACACCAGTTTCCAAGGTTTTCTGAAGGCTCCCAAGTGAGTTGGGAGAGTTCCTATAATATCCCCTTTTTATCCCTATGCTTTCCAATGGCCGATAGCCTATTTCCAAAGTCCCATAGGATACTCGAAGGTAGTTTTAGGGTTTCCAAGATTCTTCAAGGTTTCTCATCAATTTTTCCGGGGTTCTTTGTGGGAGTTTGCCAATATGATTTTTGGGTCTTTCTAGGTTTTCAGAAAGCTTTGGTGAGTAGTCGCATGCATTTTTAGCACTGCCTATTTTTAGTTACGACAACTACCTGGAATGTGCTCAAATGGTGTTTGGAGTCATTTACTATTTTTAGCAGTATGCTATTTTTAGTAAGTGCTATTTCTAGCAGTGTGGTTTGGCAGTAGTTCAACACTCAATTACTATTTTCGGCAGTGTGGCAATGCAGTTGGCGATCGCTTCTCCAGCTTTCTCAGTGTTTGAAAATGGAAAGGTTTGCAACTTAAGTTTGCTTAATAATTTCATGTTTTTTTTTGGACCCCATGCCTAGGACAATCAACTTAAGATGTTTTTAAAAAAATGGGGAATATGAGTTTGGACGCCAAGTTGAGGACTTAAGCATTTTAAAGTAAATTTATGCATTCTCTAAGGTGGACACCAAAAGTGAGAGGTTAAGTGGTTTTTAATAAAATATTATATTTCCCAAGTGTGGCATCCCTTTTTTAAAGGGAAAAGCAAATTCAAACTTCTAGGTCTAAAGGATATATAATGCCCTCTCCTACTCTCATTTGGACATGCTTAATTTTGATAACGAAGTGGCGCCGAAATGGTGACATAACTCTTGGGGCTTTGAGGACGAAAACCCTCCTAGCTGAATGGTGTTGCAGCTTCATTTCAGAGGTTGTAGTAGAGCAAACATAACATTTTTTGGTGTGGGTGTGTGCTAGTTTTCAGTTTGAAGACTTTTTGGGAGTGTTTATCAAATTTTCATATTGTCAGTTTATGCATAGCTGAATCACGTTTATGCTCTCACTGATCGGAGGAGTTAAGATCTTTTTGTGGGTATTGATTTTGTGGTTTCCTCATACCTAGGCAACCCCTTTCTGGATTTTGGTGATTTTTGGAGGAGTGTGTGATTTTACCTTGCTAGTTGCCCATTCAGGGAGGCCATACCCGTGGCTGAAGGTGCCTCGAATTGTGTGCCAATGATTTCCTAACTTGTTGGTGGCGGCTTGATACTTGAACTTGGACACCCAGATCTATTCTATCATTTGCAAGTCATTTGGGTTCATTTTGAGGTGATTTGAGGGAGATATGATGATTTCTTGAGGGTTGATTGAAGTTACCAGTTCACTGTCCTTTCATATTAGACTGCTGCTACAATATATCAGACCTGATATACCCTTGTTCTCTCATGTTTTATGATGCCTAATCGTTGTCATGTTGCAGGGGTTGATATTTGATTCATTGGGAAATCATACTGTCATGTTTATCTCATGCTATGTTGTACTAGATATCATATTGTAATGCTATTATGGTAGTACCATTCAGCTCTTTACTTTCAATTGTTTTGGATAGTTACCCCACTACATAGGTGGTTGCTCCCAATGAAAGGTGGTTGAGCCTTTGCTTATTGTACTTCACTCCCACTAAATAAATGGTCGAGTTTTTCTTTATTTCATTTCTTATAGCCCGCTAAAAAGTGGAAGTGGCTGGCTTTACCACCATGTGCTTTACTTTCCCTATTGGCTGGCTTTCCGCCAATAGCTTTACTTGTTTACTTTCTAGCATTGTTATTACTACTCATCCCACTGAACAAGTGGTAGCTTAGCCAAGTTCTTAATTGTAAGCCAACCACCGTATGCTCTCACCTTGCCCACACTGGGATCTGAGTGATCAGAAAGTGGAAAGTGTTATTTCAATTAGCTTTATCACTTTCAATATTTGCAAAGACCCCCTTACACCGTATGCTCTCACCTTTCCCACTCTAGGATCTGGGTGATCAAAAAGTGAAGGGTTGCTTTCCAGTTTATCTATCATTTCATTTTGGGCTAATGCTAACGGGTGCAAGTTGTGAAGTTTTGGAAAAATAAAATGATATTTTATAGTTCCAAGGTTCTTGGAGAGCTCAATGGTGGCTTTGCTCAACATCCAGTGGTGTGTTGGCATTCTGTTGGTCCTCGGGATGGTGATGATAATCTTCATTGCATTTTTGACCATCTAGGTTGTTCCTCACATTTCTTGGAGAACACTACTATTTTTAGTAAGTGCCCATTTTGGCATTTGGCATCTTTCCTTGTCATGAACAGCTTCTTGGTGCGATTAGTTTCCATTTTGGATGTCTCTAGCATTTTTGGTAAAATGATTGGAATTATTTTAATATTTACACTAAAGTTATAAAGTAATGATTTAATATTACTTTAGTGTTAAATATATAAAATGAAAAGGTTATTAAAGTTATGTTGAATGAAGATAACGAAGTGTTGTCGAACTGGGTATTTAATCCTTCAAGGGTTTTGAAGAAGAAAACCTTCAAAGTTGCTTTAGTTTTGGAGTTGAGAGATACTCCCTAGCTAGACATTGGAGTGGCTTCATTGCAGATGTCACCATTAAGCTTTGGTGAAGATTTCAGTTTGTTTCCATGATGATTTCCTTTGATGTTTTCTAGTATGTGCATATTTTGGTGTGGTTATTGATTTACAAAGCTTTTTGGAGTGATTTGGAGTGGAATTTCTGAGTTTCATGCTTGCTAGTCATACCATTCCATACCTAGGCCATTCCGTCAGTTTTGCTTTTGCTTGCTGGAGGATTGCAAACCATTTTGTGGGTATTGCTCTATTGTTTTCTACAGACCTGGGCAATCTAATTGCCTAGTTTGTAGATGTTTTGGTGGAAGATTGGAATTTTTAAGAGTTGTCACCCCTCCCAACAGGCCGTACAATTTGGGGGTTTGTGGAGATTGGTTGTGTGGATATTTTTTCCCCTCTTTCCTTGTTGTTTCAGACTGTTTGGAGGTGTCATTATCAGTTGTGACACTTGCAATCTGTTTTGGAGGGATCTTGGGTTATGTTGGTGAGTTTGGTGATGATTTTTGGGGCTTCCTGTACTTGCACATAGCATTTTTTGAGTGTTGCAGGCCTGCCGCAACTTATTTTTTGAGATAGATCAGTCCTTTACTTGCTGTTATACTCAAGTATATTGATGTTGTTTCATTGGGTTTCTCTCATTTCAGTGGGTTGAACGTATTTGGGGTGTTGCTATCATATTTCTATCTCATTAGCAGCTGGGTTGAAATTGTTAGCATTTGTACTAAGCATCCTATTGTCTCATGTCCCCGAATTGAAGGTAGATTAAATTAATTATTTATTAAGTTATTCCAATAAAATATAATATCAAAAGGGATGACTTATTATTTAATTAATTTAATAATAAAGTGACTTAAGTGACTTAAAAATAAAATAATAAAATAATAAAATTCACCGAAGAATAAAATAATATTCTTCTAGAAGCTTCTTGAAAAAGCATTGAGAAATCTATTTAAGAAGCTCTTGACTAAGCATTTGAGGACACTTGATTTGCAATTCATTACTCATTACCAGTTTGGTAAGAAGCTGAAGCTGAATGCTTTGCTCACTCGAGGGTTTGAAGACTCTAGAGTGCCAGGTTCGGTTGTAAAAGATCAACCCTAGCTGGATAGTTGAGAAATCCATCCAGGGTTTCTACTTGTGCTTCATTGAGGAGATTTAATAGGTGCAATAGCTAATGTATTATTGCCCTAGCTAAATCGGTGTGATAGCTGGTTTATTATCACATCTTCATCTCTATAGCAGCTAAGGTATTGTTGCAAAATTATCTCAATTAAGGAGGAAGTCTATTTTATAGGTCATTGCCAAATTTAACGGCCTTTGGCCAAATTTGGAGAAATAAGGAAATCGATTGCAGATTTTGAAAATAATTCTCAATTGTAGATTTTGGAAAATCACTACATTATTTTAATGATCATTGATATTTCGATTTTTAAGGGGATTTCATCTAGTCTATTGAGATCGATTTCTATTATAGAAAAATTGTGATTTCTAATACTGCAGAATTTAAAAGAATATTTTTAGTCACAGGAAAGACAAATAATATTGCTGGCAGAATAAAGACAAGAACTGAGTTAGACGGATGACTAGGTGGAAAAAGACATAACGAATGTTGTTTTGAAAGCTATCGACTATTCTGAAAAAGATAGATAAAGACAAATCCAAATAAGACAATTCAGTAATTTTGTGTGGAGACAAGCTCAAGAAATCATCGGGTCCTGCTTATTCAGCCGCAGCCTTGAGCAGTCAGATAAAACAAGCTGGGAAACACCAGCTGGGGAAATGTATTTGCAGCTCCAATAAGACAAGGATATCGAAGCTTTGATGAGGATGAATATTCAAGGAAGTCGTCATCGCATGAAGTTTAGAGAAGCACGATTTCATAAGTCAAGCTCACATCATCAATATTAGGAGAAAACAAGTTATATGTGGTTGTCGTCCATTCTGAAGGGGAGCAGATAAGACAACGGGAAGAGTTGAATATATTAAAGTATGCATTGCTTAAAAGAAGGAAGAGACAAGACGTCTTCATCAATGAATGAATGAATGAATGGTTTCTAATGACGTCCACGAGACCATCAGTCTATGGGACCAAGCACCGAAACTTTAAGCCATTTTCAAGTTCTTTTCCATGTCAGCTCTTCTATTATAGATCTTGACCAGAAAGCCAGCAGTTTTGAGGAGCCTAGTCTCCCTAAAAAGCTCATTTAGATTATCCACCTTCAAATTGTCTTCATATTGGATACAGATATCATCATAAGCAGCACACTCAATCATGAAGTGCCATTCAGTCTCGACAGTCCCTTTGTTGCAAAAAATACAAGTTCTTTGCTCCCAAGCCTCTTGGGGATAGCCCACCTACCTGCCTCGCATCTAAGATGGTGTGACCCGATTCTTAATTGAGCGACCAAAAGCCTAGCCTTGCCTTTAATTGTAACCCTTAGGTAGTCTTTCTCATTGTGCTCCCACATGGGGTTGAACTCCTGGATATAATGCGACTTTTTATGGCCAACCTACTTAGTCCACATAGTAGACCTAAACTTTTCTAGAACAAACTTTTTTATCTCAGCATTAGTGTTGGGACACTCATGTAGTTTAATGTTCCATTTGTTCAACCACTTGCTATTTTGTTTCATCCAAGTCTTCTTTCTGCGGTTTAGCTCCTCTCCAACAGCCATTTTGGGCCAGCAGTGCAAATCCATGTTCTCAACTTTTTTTAAGTAACTTATTAACCGAATGACAGCAGATGCCTCCAACGGGAACATACCAGTTTCAGCCAAGACAATCTCATATGGAACCGAAGATTTGACTTTGATGCTAGTAGTGATCAAATGCTTTTGAATTCTTTCAACTTGCCTCCACTTGTGGTTTGACATGCTACCCCCCCAAACCTCACAACCATAGAGGACAACCGGTGCCACCAACAAACCAAAAATGGTTTTCTTGGTTTTCCAATCCCATAACTCTGCTTTCCTACATCTGTTCTGCAGTAAATAAGACGCCTTCCAGCCACCCTGAATCCTTTTCGCCCTGCAAGTCTCCCAACTGAGCCTATTATGGAAATCAATGCCAAGATATTTGTATTCTTCCACCACCTCCAGAGAGCTTCCCTCAAAAATGAAATTAAATTGCTGCTTCTTCCTTTTCAAAGAGAAAATCATGATTTTGGTTTTGTCGGTGTTAACTTGCATACCAACCTCTTGGAAAAAGAGCTCGGGAGCCTTAAAAGATCTCTCAAACCAGGAGCAGATTTTGCAATTAAGATAAGATCATCCGCATATAAAAGTAACTTCACCACATAACTAGCTAGTTGAATACCCTCTCCATCAGTTTTGTTTAACCATTCTTCAAGTTTATCAATATATAAGCCAAACAGAGTGAAGAAAAAATATATAATATGAGTTGAGAATAATTATCGGGTTTGAGCAAGGTGAATTTCTGAGTATTCCCAAGCGCGATTTACTTGGCCAGCCGCTGCTCCTGAGCAAGCTCACTTGAAGTAGAGACACTTGAGTATGTTCGTTGGTGCTGGAAATACAAATTGACGCAACACTCAACTATCTAGATAATTTGATTTTTTCTTCATCTTCAGCCTTTACATCCCAGATTCCATCGGCTTCTTGCATTCTAATTATTATCATTAGGAATACGTCATTTTAGTCATGGTCTGCAATTGTAGAGCAATTGGTTGAATAAAGATTGTAGTCTGGTTCAAGTCAGTTGGTTGCATTGTCAAATACTTCCATTCTGAAAACATGTATTGGCAGTAATCAACACTTATGTAATAATAGCATTGCAGTCCTTGCATTTGTAGTCAATATAATTAGTAGCTTGGAGTCATTGTATTTACTTGCATTTGAATCTGGACTAGTCTTATTTGCATCTCATATCCTCCTTCAAGAGGACAGCCAGCATTGTAATTGACAATTAAAGTAATTGGAGATTGCATACTAAATGTGTGACAAAATGTCTAGATTTCTGTAGCTGCATATTTTTATATAGTTCCAATCATTTCATTGCATTGAAGGGCCAAAATATACATTACATTGCTTTCTCTTTCATCTTAGTATTGGTAGGTTGCAATTAGAGTTGTTCTTGTTCATGATTTGCATCAAAAATACAAAAAAGAAAACCACAACAGTAGATAAGGAGTTTTCAAGGAAACCATTTGACGAAATGTCCAAGTGTTGAAAGTTGAAAATTACATCATAACTAGCAAGGGACATTACATATTGTAACACTGATTTGGTAGTACTTGTTGCCTAATTTTCACCCTCAAGCTCAATCAGGCAGAATATCATGTGACCGAGGTTCGAGAGGGCCAAATGGAACATTTGCACAACAGAAAAAATCATGAATCTGGTGCTAGGTCACAGGGAACTCAGTGAAGAAGTCTTCCTTGTTCAGGTTCGGCATGAAAATCTTCTAAGGATAGAGTCGCCAAGACCCCAGGAATGTCACGGCGAGTGGAATTCACGTACAGGTCCCTATCGGCAAGACATCAATCATCGTCTCGGCGACAAAAAGATATTCATTTCGGCGGAAGTTCTTTTCTTTGGAGAGAAGTCTCGGCAAATGCATCGGGTCTCGCCGACAAAGCAAAACAGGATCCCTTCAGCGTATGTGTGCAGGTTTCGGTAGGAGGTCTTGCTGATATAAGGAGGTCTCGCTGAAGTCAAGCGGCATCGGCAAAGCAAGCGAAGCCGCCAGCGGTCTCGTCAAGTCAGTTGCTGTCTCCCGACCGGAAGGCTGTCGGGAAGGATTGAAGTCACCATGAAGTCTCACATCATAAGTCTTCCGGAGCAACAATAAGGTTCTCGCGTGAGATGTATTTCCAGAGCATGGTCTCAACAACCTGGGTGATGTCTCACCGACAATGTGGGAGCTTCTCTTCGCGTAGTATCTAAGTCGAGAAAGGCTCCCTCACCCAATGTTTTACCGACAAACAAAGAGATCGTGTTTAAGAAGAGATGTCATATCGTACTCATGGCGATATCGCTCAACAGCGTTGGCGAAAATCTAACACCTCTCGAGTGCGTGTTTGCACGACAGCTGGTGTGGTACATCACGCAATGAGTGCTTCAAATTAGAGGAAGCCCTCGTTGTGTCGGAATGCATGGAAAGTAGTGCAATCTAAGTCCTATCTTTTTGTTCTCAGCTAGAAGAGGCACAAGGTTAAGAAAACTAAGAATGTTGCAGCTAAGGATTTTCTAGTTTCGCAAATCATTAACTACAACTAAGCTAACTACTTTAAATCTATCCAGTTTCCTCAAGAAAACAGAGCATGAGGAAATGGAGCAGGGTTTGACTATCGGACGATAAACGAGTTTAGATTCTCTACTTGAAGGCAAGGTGGCGCATCTATCATCTCAATCTAAACAAGCTTATTGGGCACAAACAGATTTAAGAATTTACCATGACAATCTTATGAAACCCTATGTGGCATAACACTTGATCAAAATAGTAAAGACTTACAAAACAGATTTATCATCACAATCTCACGAAACCCTATGTGGCATAACACTTGATCATAATGATAAAAGGTTCACAAAACAGATTTATCATCACAATCTCTTGAAACCCTATGTGGCATAACAATTGATCACAATGGTAAAGATACACAAAACAGATTTATCATCATAACCTCTTGAAACCCTATGTGGCATAACAATTGATCATAATGGTAAAGTTGTACAAAACAGAAAGAATTCACCATTACAATTGCATGAAACCCTATGTGGCATAACAATTCATCGTAATAGCGAAGACACATGAACAAATACCAAAAGAGCAATATTGGAGGGCAAGGTAGGCACAGATATATTTTCTCAAGCAAAAGTTAATTACAATGAGCAAAGCTCTTATTTATATAATATCATGTAGAACCTGGGAATCACTTTAGTTAATTTTACAACAAAAGTAAATGCATGCAAGATTAATTATTAAACCCTAATGGCGGAATTACAAATAATCGGAAAGTTATGTACTATCGCTAACCGGTACAAATAACCTAAATGGACCATGTGCAAGCATGCACGTCCTTATTTAAAGCAAAGTTAACTAGACACTACCTTCAGTTAACTAGAAACCCTAACCCTAACTCCTGTGAAGATAATCCCAAGGAAGAGATAAGCATGTGTGAGGTCAGCAAGTGAACTCAAGACTGAAAGTCGAGTTAACTGCTACTCATGACTCAACCTTCGAAACTAACTTCAGGTTCCAACTGGCAGATCACTCCATGTCAACTCGGCCCAACACTCACCAAGAACTCATTAATTACCTCGGTTTTCCGCACTGACGTTGTCCAAAAATAATAATCGCTTCTTTCACCTTCATACTTTCTTGACTTCACCAGAGTGCATGTATTTTGATATCTTCGCCTCCTTCTTGAAACTCGCTGAAAATACTGAAAATGTGATCAGAACCTCTATCAAGATATCATAAACATGCTTTTGAAACTCAGTTTGTACAACCTCGAGATCAGCGTAGGTACCATTTTCACGAAGATAATGGCACAAGATCTGAGTGACTTTGGCGGCTCCGTAAATGAAGTGATCTCTGTTTCTTTTGCAACTTAACGCTTCATTGTCAGCTACTCTGATGAAAACCTAAATTAAGACCGATTTGGTCTTGAATTTAGTCTAGTTGAACTACCTTCAAAACTTGCCCGCTGGATCAGAACACAACTATATTCTAACAACTATCTCTAGAAAGCTAAAGGCTCCTGTGTGAGGCTAAAATACCGCCGAGGATAATTTTCACCAAAAATTCTGAGACATGGGTTTTGTCCGAAAAATGATTCTAAGACAACCCACAACGTCAGAATTGTGAAAAAACGTCCTTTAGCTTGACATGCAAAGATTCTTTAGTCGAGAATTGCAGGGGTTTTTAGAGCTTCTCGGGGCAATTTTTCTTGAAAAAATTTGGCACATGGGTTTTGCAAACAACGGAATTCTGAACAAACCCACATGATGCGATTTTCAAAAAGATGTGTTTTTGGCCCACATGCAAAGAAATCTTCGGAAAAAGCACAGAGCTTCAGAATGAAGGCTGCGGGGCAATTTTCTCGAAAAAATCTAAGACATGGGTTTTGGCCGCTAATGCTGGAAACATGCGAACTCAGATGGTCGATTCTCGAATATTTGCTTGAATTTCTTTGATATGCGAAGAAAATCTAAGGTGAGAAATAGTTAGAAATAAACATGTAAGATAGGAAAGTTTTGCTTGTCTCGCTTCAAAAATCTGGCTAAACTCTTTCTTGGAAGCCCTGATAAACCCGTATGCAAAAGAAAATAAAGTCTAGAATCTTCTTCCCTCCAATAACTTAATCATGAGCACGAAGAACGCCGACTCCGACACCGTAGCACCTTTAGTCAGTCGCCGCTTAAGAAGAATGCGTATCAAGTTTGAAATGAAGAAATACTGGACGCCATGTTGAAATAAAATAAGTTTTCATAATTTGAAATTTGCATAAAGCACTAAAAGCTTGAAATATGCCATTTGTAATTGGACCTCATTTTAGTTAACTAAAACTAAAATACGCTAAATAAAGCACCATGCTTTAGGGTTTCCCTTTCAAGACTTTAGTTAACAAAACCATGCGATTTTAACTTTAGTTGACACTCTTCATTGAATTCGCCATCCTTCACACTTGCTTTAAATTCACAATTTAGAACTAAAGCGTCCCTTTTGAGAACTCCAGTTGACAATCTTTGTTGAAAAGAATTCGCCAATTTCATGCTTTAAATCTAAAAATAGCAACCCTTTCAAGACTTCAGTTGACATTCTTTCTAAAATGCGTAGCTTCACTAATTTATGCTTCATCAATAAAATCTAAATATGGCGACCCTTTTGATAAGTTCAGTTAACACTCAAATGCGCCATACTTCACAAATTTATGCTTCACCATTCATGCCGTCCCTTCTAGAACTTCAGCTGACACTCAATGAAGCGCCATCTTCACTAAAAACTTCACAATTGCAACCAAATTCGCCATGCATGAACCCCGCTGACATTCACCGACAATCTTTATTATGAACATGCAACCGTTAACTCAACATGCAAGATAGTTAATCGAACATGAAACTAGTAAACTCGACATGCAAACCGAAGATCACCCACATGCCAATATAAGGAATCAAGATGATAACTTGAAAACGTTATCTAATCATAAAATGTAATTCCAAGAAGGCTTCCATCAAATTTCAGCTTTTCAAAATTCAACTTTGAACTCTTCAAGGATTCCAGATTTAGCCAAATTTCGCGAAAATTTGTTTTCAAAACCGCCGGACCTCTGCTCATCCTCCTCGATATCACGATCGACCATTGATCAAACATGGTCATGCATCAAGAGCTGAGCAAAACCGATTAAAAGGTATCTTGAATGAAACCAGTAAAACCGATTTGAAGGCTCAAAAATCCAAGCGCTTTTTCAAAGTCAGCGCTTTTTCCCACTTAAATAAATTTTGACATCCGCATCTGCATTTAAGGGAAAAAATAAATCCTTCATAACTTCCTGATTTATCAACCGTGACCGATCTCGTTCACTGCAGTCACCTACTGTGCACGAGCAACAGAAGGCACATTTCCCAAGAAACATCACCGAGGGTGAAAAACAAGGACGCTTTTTTAAAAAGTTGCTCTTTTCCTCCGCACTTAGCCATTTCCGAAATGACAAAAATAATATAAAACTGGACCGCAAGCTGCTTTGACATCTTTCTGATCCGGCTGCAGACAAAAACGAAAGTCGAACGTAACACGGATATTATTGAATATCGATATCAATGAAAGAAAGCATAAAGGCCCCGAAAAGTCAGGCCTTCTCAAAATGTGCTCTTTGCTTTTTCCTCCGACATTCTAACCAAGATTTGACCACATCCACTGTGTTCAAAGCACTCAAAGAACTCGTATCTACCCATCACTTCGATGCCAAGCTCGAACAAACGTGAGACAAACATCTTGGATGGCATTTAGACAAAAACCTTCATTTGGCACCTCAAAAAGATGGGCGCCATTTCCAAAAGTTGCGCTTTTTACCAGTGTTAGTCAATTTTCACTTTCGCATTGTTTTGCGCTGTATTCACCACAACTTGCTCGAAACAGGTCCGTTTGACAGGCTTGATAGCTCACCTGTATGTTGACGTGGATGCTTAATTTAACGTTTGTTGGAGGCAATAAACTTAAAAATGATTCAGGCCCCTTGAAAGATAGAGCCCATTTAAGAAAGTGCTCCCTTCTCCAGAGATAGAAAATTTTGATGTTTTCGTCAGATTTTCATTTTCCTTAAATTCCTTCAGTAACAGACTGACATGACACTGACACCAACTCCATATTTGAAAAACCCCAAAACGACCTTCTGACATCACTTTAATGTAGATTAAGACTCACTACAAATGCCTTAGGAAGCAAAATTTTGTTTTGGGCACAATGGATAACAAAAAGGCCTCACGAGAAAAAGGACTTGAAAGAGGTCTTTGCTAAAGTAGGGTTCTTCGGGAGCAAGAAAGGAACTCACTAAAGGCAAAGGCCAAAAGGTCCTCATGACTAATCAAGTCTCAATCAAGGGGCGTGGCTTCGGTATAAGGAATGAAGATCGGCGAGATGTCTCGCCGATACCAAAGGGTCTTGCCGATAACAAGATGGGCTCGCCAAAAGATTTGAAGCTCGGCGCAAGGTCTTGCCAAAGGCCGGTGGTGTCGCCGAAGATGAGGGAGCTCGGTAAGAGGTCTCTTCAATAACGATTGTCCTGCCGACCACAGAGGCGATATCGGTATGATCTTTTGGGCTCGCTAAGAGCTCTCAGTGACAGTTCCATATTGTGCCGATAGTTTCAAGGGTATAATCGCATCGGTGAGACACTTTCAATGTCTCGCCGAGATGCGATTCTTTTCAGGAGTTTTGACCGCCTACAGGAGTAGGCTCAACCAATCAGAGAAAGCCAAAGCAAGTCGTGGCAGTAGAACTAGGTGCCAGGAGAAGGTGATTAACAGAAGGAAAAGCAACATGAGCTCAGGAGCATTCAAAGCAACTCGACTGGGGGGAATTCAAAGACGAACATGATACCAGGAAGTGAATCCAGTGGTTGCTGCTAAAGACCTGAGGGCTTCTCCAAGGGAAATCTTTCACACCGACATGGACAGCAGGGACACAATGGCAGACAACATTTAATTCAATCAAAAGATCTGAGGATGGATCTTTCTGGGCCTGATATTTTTTGTAAGCCCTAAGGGGCTGACACACTAGTGTATATAAGGCATTTTTTGCCTTTTTGTAAATAGTTCCGATGTATGCTCTTCTGAAGTCTGTGACCCTTTTTGCAGTCCTCTCTCAGACTAGCAGGATTCTGTAACTCAATTGGGAACATAATATACAAAGTTTACCTTGGTTACCATTGATGGTCCATCATTCTGCGTTCTGATTCCTGTCAAGTATAGTGCATTCTTTTAAGTGATTCATTGAGCTACTTAGTGAAATTTTCTTCCTTATAGTTTTTACTCATGTCGCAGCTCCTTATCTTGCAAAAAGTTAGTAGTATCAAGGTGGTTAAGTAAACTGTAAGCTAGTTTAACCCCACATGAGCCCAGCTTGTGAAATTGCCTTTCCTTCTAACGTGTCAAACCCGCTTTGAATGTGTGTGATCAGGATCTGTTGTGTAGTCTCGCTGATTGTCACGTAGATTCAAGTGTAAATTGAGTATCCTCATTGTCTCGTCATTTCTGCATGTAATGTCCCATTTTAGCAATTTAATTTTTCAGTGATTGATGGCCTTTTCCCCGTGTCACACACAATCGAGATGTAATTAGGGGTTTCCGTCGCTTAAGAGTTCTTTGAAGACGAAGCCATGTTGGTTAGCATGGATCTTGGACCTTCTGGTTTCCGAGAGTCAAGCATACATGCAATTGCGCTTCTGCAACCTTTCTTCCTGGACTTACTATTTTAGTAAGTTATGACGGCCATAACCTGGGAGTTTGGGATTTTGGTTTATGATTATTTCTCGGGGTTCCCGAGAGTTTCAAGAATGGTATGCATGCATTGTATTTCAGCAACTTGAATTTACTATTTTAGTAAATTTATTTTAGCAAAGGTCCAACAGCACCAAATAACTTTCCTCTTCTAGCAGTTCATTGGGTAATTTTGATTTTTGGCTTAAGGGGTTCATTTTGGAGAAATAAGTATTTTAAAGACAATAATGTTTTATTTTTTAAAATAACCCCTTGTCCTAGTATTATGACTTTAAGTTGTTTTAAAGAAGGGGACCTTGAGGGGTATTTTCTCATGAAGAAATATTTTTATATTTCTAAAGTCTATAATTGCTCAAGGGAAAGTGGACACCTACTTTGGAGGATTTTATATTTTATTTTTAAAAAAAAGAGAAGTGATATTTATCTCTCAAGGAAGGTACGCCATTTTGATGAAGGAGTCTTGGTCAAAGTTAAACCTAAAAAACAGCTTGGAATTAGGGCGCACTTTCTAGAAGCCTCTGGAGTCTTCTCTTCAGTCTATAAAAGGATGCTCCCTCTCTTCATTTGGATCATCTTATATCTTGAGTAAAGTTATGCTGCCGGAATGGTATTTGGATTGCTTCGAGGAATGAATGCCTCCTAGCATTGGCTCGACTTCTTGCTTGAAAGACAGCAACTAGTGGAGAGTTAGATTGTAGTTGATTGAGACTTGTAGTGAGATTTTGCATTGTAGAAGTTGTTTTTCATTTGTAGTTCAATTTCTTGCATTTTAATCAAAATTTGGAGTTGCTGATTTTGTATTGCAAATTGAAGTTTATACTCATAAGTCTTTGGGCGAATTTATTTTGGTTCTGGGTAGTTTACCCATGCATTTGCTAGCCTTGGGCGCCCCTCTATGCCAAGTTGCAGATTTTTTAGAGGTGTCTTGTATTTTATCTTGTTGGTAGAACATTTCTTGAGGCTGTACCATTCTGTTTTGCCTAGCAAGTGTTTAGAAAAAAAAAAATACTTCAATTTGTCAGCTGTTTCTTTGTCTAGTCTTCATTGTCATCATCCTAGCTTTCGTTTGCATCAAGTCTCATGTCATTCTGGCAAGTATTGAAGTAGATAGAGTACTTTAGTGGATTCTAGTTGCTAGCAGCATATTGCTGCTGCCTGGCTACATCAGCCATGAAGTCTATCTTTTGAGTTGGGTTTGGGTTGAAAGTCTTTGTGATCATTGAGGAGACATTATACTATATTGCAGCATGGTTAGACTTTCTTATTCTATGTATTTGGCAGGAAAATCTCTAATTATTGTAAGCTGAACAGTAGTACTGTCAACAATCTTCTTCTCTGTTATTTCATTGTAATACCCGCTGGATAAGTGGAAGAGGCTGGCTTGCTGCCTATTTACTTTGATTTGCATTGTAATATCTTACATCTCCGCCCTATGGTAGTTCCATTCCCACTCCGAGTTTGAAAGCACATTCTGGGTGTTGAGTTTACTTTCAGCATAATAGAAGATAGGGATCCTCTGACCATATGCTCATTGTCATCCGACGCATTCTTGGTTAGAGTTCTTTATTCAACATTGCTTTGAGATCCTCTGACCATATGCTCGTCGTCATTCGGCGCATTCTTGGTTAGAGTTGAATTCCGCATCGTTTTGGTTTAAGTGCTAACCCTAATGGATGTGTGTTGCATTGTATCTGTTATTGAAAAAATTGAAAAAATTGGTTCGGAATATTTGAGTGCATCACCTTAGTTTAGTTTCAATTTATGTACTCCTTATCCCTTTCCCTTCAAGAAATTAGTAGTTTTAGGTGACACCAAAGGAAGCCGGCCTTCTCCGGAGGTTGACCTCTGCTTACAAGAAACCCACATCTTGTGAGGTCTTCCAATGTTACACTGAGGCATTGGACATTAGGTTCAACAGGGTGCAACTTCAGGGGATAACACTACCATTTAGTGATTTTCTCTTTTTGGATTTGTTACTTACCCCACTCAATAAGTGGTATTGTATCTCACCCAACTGAATAAGTGGTATCTTTCATTATCCACTAAACAAGTGGCTCCTTGTACTGACCCCACTGCACAAGTGGACCTTCTTTGCACTCACCATTGGAAAGTGGAAGAGGTGTGAGTTGTTTACTTTCAATTTGTACCACTGCATAAGTGGAAGTTTATTACTCACCCCATTGAATAACTGGTTATTTTCAAACATTGTAATGTAAACCTTGTCACCGTATGCTCTCACCTTGCCCATCTGGGTGATCAAAAAGTGGAAGGTAGTTGATTTATCTTTGGTTATTTCAAAAGTACCCTGATGTGCCATTTTATCAAACTTAGTTCTTGATATTGCATGTATTATGATAATATTCTAAATGAGGAAACACATAAAAACTGATATTCAACTTTACATTCAACTCTTTTCACAAATGGTTGATATACAAATGATGTTTCTCAAATACATTACATAGACTCATACATGCTCAGAAAGACATTAATATTGAGCAGATTATAGTTGTTAATACTTAGAAATAACAACAACAATAATAGTTTATAGAACAGACCAAATTGACTGTGCCTCAAGACTGAAATTACATAAACAACAATATTATCTCAATGATTTGCATATGTCAAAAATATTCTTTCAGTAATTGTTGTCAAATAAAGTTTGCACCCTTGCTAAGCTATCAACTGTAGCAACCTATTGACACATGGGAACACTTCGAGGTTGTGGGTGACCTGGGAATGAAGTGGACTTCCAGATTACGGGCTGGTTCCCCTTAAGATATCTTGAGAAAACTAAAGAATGATAAGGAAAAGAGTAAGAAGGATATACTTGAATTTAAAACCTATCACTAACAGGTGATACACCAAAAATAAAAATATGACAATACTGCAAAAAACTCACAGAAAATCTTAGTAGAACTAAAACAATCTCACAATACAGAGATTTATGTTTATAAAAACGAGTCTATGTAAGGTTCCGACTGTTCTAATGCTTTACACAAGGAAAACAAAGAAGTTTTCACAGATATAAACGCAATAGAAAGAGATCACTAACATAAACCTGCACTATGACATAATATTCTTTGCATCCAGTACTGGAGGAATCTGATAAAATGAAGAATTACACAGAATTTTATCATGCAACTCACAACCAATACTAAACAACAAAGAAAATCTGTGAAGGAAATGACTTTCTATTGAGAAAATATGTAGTGTCTGTGTTACAGATCTGTAGTATTCATAAAAAATGAGTTACAAAGTCTAGATAATGCTTTCTTGGGCAGTCTCTCCACTAAGAACTGCTTTACAAAGAGGTAAAAATGCCATATATACCAAAGAGTGTCGGCCCCTATCCTAGGGTTTTTACAAAATGGGGAGCGGCGCCCGACACATCGCCCCAGCCGCCGCTGGAATGGTGTAGTTAATGAGGTGATAAATGCGCATAGCCTCGCCTATGTTGGTGAAAGCCTCCCAGCATGGCCTTCGCATCTACAACGACCGTGACAACTCTCTCGCAGCCCCCGGTGGTTCAGCCTCCCAGGACCGCCGCAGCCGCTGAATGTTCCCCACACATGGTCATTAATGCCCACCCACTTCTGCCAACCGACGTCCCAGCTGTTATTGTGACTCATGGTTTCTTCTTCTTCGGCTTTCTTCTTCCTCCAGATCTTTCTGCAAGTTGACCCCCTTCGAGAAGCAGCATTAGATTTACTCTGTTAGATTTAAACACCATTGCTTCACCGAGCCGATCCATGTCGTGCACCTCCTGTCGATCATTCTTTACAGGGGGAGTTAATCAGTCAAACTAACCAAGACCGCCTTAGCTCCTTCTGATTGGTTGAATTTGTGCCACGTAGATTCCCAGACAGTCAAAAGATCGCTTTAGCCAGAATAGCATGTCGGTGAGACACTGGTCATGTCTCCCCGATGCGATCATACTCGCAGCAGCATTCGAAAAGACATACGACGGTCGACAAGACCTCATAGCGAGCGGCCAGAGTTATATCGATATCACAAAAAACCATCGAGAAGACAATTGATATCGGTCGGAGGTCTCACCGAAGCCTATAACAGATCCATCGCTATCGGCAAGACACCACCCTATCGGTGAGACTTCATAGCGAACTCCTCCACTCTCCCCGAGCTCCCTTCATTTCGGCAAGACCCTATTGGGTCGACAAGACATCATTGCGAGCTCTTCAATGTTTCCCGAGCTTGAACCCTCCGGCAGAGTCGTAGTCGAGATGAGAACCAAAACAGGACCGAAGTCGGAACGGGGGCAAAACCAAAGAGTCGGCGAAACCGGAACCGGAACCAAATCTGGACCTGAAACTTTCCCGAAGT
Organism: Sequoia sempervirens; assembly: GCA_007258455.2. NCBI lineage: Eukaryota > Viridiplantae > Streptophyta > Pinopsida > Cupressales > Cupressaceae > Sequoia > Sequoia sempervirens. Next base: position 6,658 of record VDFB02149174.1, on the reverse strand, counting down.
TTCAAGTTCGGATTTCGTTCCGATCCCACCCTCGGCAACATACAAGGCATGAACGAAGAAAGAAAAACACAAGGAAGATCAAAGAGGAGAAGACATCCCTCGATCATAGGCCACGAAGAAAACAAGAGAAGAATGGGCGGAACCGGGGCCGGGGCCAGAGCAGAAACAGGAACTGGAACTTTTCCAAAGTTCCATCGCTCGGTTACGGTACGCGCCCCAGATCCACCCAAAACAAAGAAAACGCCCAAACAAAAAAGAAAGCAAGGCAGGATCAGAACCAAAACCGATCCTAGGCAAAACACAACGGGGGCGGGGGCGGAAACAAATCCGACACTGAAACTTTCATCAAGTTCCAAGTTTGGATTCCATCCCGAACCCGCCTCCGACACCATACAAAGATGACTAAAAAGGGACGAAAAAGGAAGAAAAAGAAGGGGAGGAAACACCCCACGGCCAAAGAACAAAGAACAAAGGCAAGACAAACAAACAAGCCCGGCGGAACCGGGACCGGGACGGGACCGGAACCTGGAACTTTAGAAAAGTTCTAGAGTTCGGTTTCGGTTCCGGTTCCGGTTCCGCCCCCGACAGAACAAAAAAGAAAAAAGGGCCCAAGGAAAACAAAACGGAAAGGGGGAAAACAAGGCAAAAACATAAGATGAAGACCCACCCAAAAAACTGAACACCTGCACGATGGGCTCAACCCTTGTGGGAGCCACATTTAATCCACGTGCCGAATTAAAACATGATTTCCCCCCCGCAGCTTGATGCAAATGTTCCTCCATTTGGTCTTCGAGAACACTTGAAAGCATGGATTGCCCAGCCTGATTGAGCCCACAAGTGAAAATCAGGTAACAGTAATAAATACCAGGTTATTCAAAAACTCCAAGGAATGATGTCTTCAAGCATAGAAACTCACACAATAGTCCCAATGTTCCTGTAGATGAATGGCAACAATTGGTAATGGTGAGCAGCAATACCCAAAGCCACACCTAGGTAAGGTATATCACCTAGAATAGCCCAAAACTCCTACAACAACATGGAAACATCGCATTTCACCATATAATACCTACAAAGATAGGCGACTTTGTTGGAATAAGTTTGTCATTGATTTCAAGGTTGAGCTACCTGGTTGCTTGCTTGAGGTGCTTGACCTGCTTGAGGTGCTTAACCTGCTTGAGGTGCTTGAGGTGCTTGACCAGCTTGAGCTCTTTGGTTGCCTACTTGAGCTGCCTGGGTGTCTACATCAGCTGCTAGTTTGTCTCCTTGTCAAATTTTTGTTTATTTAATGACAAGTGGAGCTTCTTGGTGTCAATTTTGCCAAATAAGCATTGAAAGGTTTATGGTCAATAAAAGCTTGAATTCATTTGTAGAGGACGTATATGTTTTTGAGGAATATGCTTGAGACGTCTTTATTAGAGCCTCAACTTCATAAATATTTCTTTTCATTCAAAAGGGAGATGCGTATGACGTGTGTGGCTCTCTTTGTTGTGTTAAGTCTTGCAAAGGTGTTGATCTGGCAGAGGCGTGTTGATTTGGCAGAGACATGGTTTTAAAGGATATGGACTTAGAAAATAATTATTAATCTTGTGTGTGCCTTAGCATCTATATAGCGCTTTATTTTTCCTGGCAATGATTATTTATTGGTGACAACTTCTTCTGAAAACACAAACGTGGGGTTGTTTTTGAAAAACACAGGGGCATTATTTGATATCCTTTTGGTGTGGCTAACTTTATGGGAGTTTTCATGAAATATTTTTCGGATTGTTTGAAGAATTTATTATATGCTCTGACATTTTTTTGTGGAGACTATTTTTGAATTCATTCATAAAGATTCTCTTTGAAGCAACTTTCAAATAATTTTATTGGTGAAATGAATTTTATAGAAGTTGAAATTCTCAGTGCTTACTAGAGGCGGCAGTTTCAGTGCTACTTCTTAGTAATTTTTGAAAAAGATTCGTATCAGCCTGTTGTTCAGAAATAATGACTGTTGGCATTTAAATTTGAGTCTGACTGTGGCGGCTAGTAGAGTCATCTATCTTTTATTTGAGGCGGCTATTTGCAGTTTGATGGTAATGTTGAAAGGAACGAATATATGAGAAACGTTACCTGAGTAGTATGAATTAAGGTGTTCTAAAATTCAACTTCTCCTCTTGATGATATCGGTTACTTTGCAGATTTTCCGGAGCTATTTTATGGTGACGGCTTCTGTGTTCCACATTTTTTGCAAAGTCGGGTGTTACCATGCTGAAGCATTGTGGTCGTGTGAGAGGTGGAATTGTGCTATCTTTGGAATATGTTTTAATTCTTCTTCAAATGATTTCATTCTTGCTTAGGCAGCTCTAGTTTATGAGTTTGTGGTGAAAAGTGTCAGGCTATTTAATGAATATTGGTTTGACGTGTAACGGCTCCCAATTTTTGGTGCGCACAGTGTTACAGGTATCTCTAGTGGAGTGATATACTTCTGACTTAAATAGCTTGCATTACTCTAGGCGTCTCTTTAAGATTACTATTTTGAGGTGACTGACTATATTTGTGGTTGTGAGACGTTTTTGATGTGTGTTGTGGCGTATTACTCTGGCATGAGTCAGAGTCTTCATGCGTTTTTTTGAATGAGACGGCCAGTTAATGAATGTGGCATTGTGGTTTTCATTATATATAATTCTCAGTATTTTGGGTGTGAAGTTTTTTAATGATTGGCAAGGGGCTGCGTTGAATTGTTGATTGGAAAAACATGAATGGTTTGGATATATGTTATGAGTATGAAATGGAGACAAATGTTGAGAAGATGGGGTGTATAAGTGTGTGAGACGTCTTTGATATGTGTGATATATAGGACAGGAAATGGTGCGATTTTGTTGATTCTATATAAAAAAAATAGATTCTAATCACTATTATCAGCTGAGAGGATTCAACGTAAGTGTTGACTAGTTTGCACAGATTTAACAATGGATCTTATTTTTGAGTGAAGGTTGTACTGTGAGATTCTGGGTTGAACGTTGATAAGTTGTGTTGGTGTTTAAATTCGCACCTCTGGAATGTGAATTTGAAACGGACAGCTATGCACAATAAAACTGCTCTTCAAATTAGGAGGGGAAGCTCCCTCTTGCTGATGGTGTGAAAGAAAGTAAATTAAAACTAATTCACCTATCTTTTTGTTTCAGCTAGAGCACAAGGTTTATAAAACACAAACGCCACAGCTGAGATTTTCTGATTAAGAATTGCAACTACGACTAACTTAACCTAAAGACGTTTCTAATATCTCAAGTAATACGCAGAGCAAGAGAATTAGAAATGAACAAGGTTGATTCTTTGACAAAGTGCTCACTAAAACCTTCCCATAGACACCTATCATTTGTAATGTAAGCTGAAATTAGTTATTAAAAGTATTAGTTAAATAAACTGAAAATTTGAGAGACGTTATACCGCTGCAGGAGGCCCAAGATTTTATTTCTCAGTCTCTAGAATAAGACGGTAATTAAACATATAATGAACAAGAAATTCTAGCTAAAGATATAATCTTATTCTAGACAAAGAGAATGCTAAATTACAATAACCACTTGTTGGCCAAAAGAGACCAACAATTCATCAATCATAAACACAATTGAACAACAACACAACAAAATAGAATATACTTGCTTTTCCAATTGCTGTCACCTAAAGAGGATGGTTAAAGAAACCAATGAGCAAAGGCCTATTTATAGGCAAGGCGAGGAGTAGGAACCTAAACCTTGCTTGAACTAGGGTCAAGCTCAAAGAAGCGTTTTATTTTTAACCAGAAAGAAGACAACATCTAAATAGCCCAAGAAAGCAGGAAAACAGGAAATGCTAACTATTACAATTTATCTTCTTTCTCTTCTCAAAGAATGGATAAGAATTCTTCTGAGAATAGAAAGAAAGCTGGAAGAAAGCTTCTAGAAGAAAACAACTTTAGATTTCAATCACATCTGCTAGAAAGCTGGAAATTGTGTCCCGATTCGGTGCATCTATACCATCAATAACAAAGTTGCGCTTTTCTAAGATATCCTCTCCATCTGCAATTGATCTCAGGAAATCTTTGATCTCATTGGCTGCTTTCTTGAACTTTGCTGACATCATGGAAATGTGACTCACGCCACCATCACTGCTGCGAAGAACACTCTGAAACTGATTTTGCACTTCATCAAGTCTGATATAGGAGCCATCATCATGATGACACCGAGCTGGAATCTCTATGATAAACTCGTTTAGAAACAAGAAAGCTTCAACTACCCTTTGCCTGTATGCCATGAACTCCTCAACTATCCTCTCATAAGTCTTCACTTTGAAGACATGACGCTCTTTCCATGCAAGACTCTGCCTCTTGTGTTCTCTTGAGGCTGTAGCCCCATAGGCTATATTCAAATCAGCAATTATGATTTCATCCCTGGGCTTTACCTCTGCCATTGACTGTTCAAACCCTTGAAGGCCTTGACATAAGTCATGAGCGTTATTCCTCAATTGAAACATTTGCGCAAGGATTTCTTTCCCTTTGACAATGAAACCTTCTATCCATTCTTGAGTTTGTTTTCCGTATATCACCAACTGTCTTAACTGTTGGTGATCACATGGTGTCTCTAAAACCTAGGGCAGCAACTGAGTGGCCTATGAAGTACCCCGTGTGATGAACCCTGCTGGCTCACAACTCAAACCCCTGTATTTTTCCTTATCTTATTTGTGTTTTTTTAGTTTTTTAAGGAAAGTTTGTAGACAGAAGAGAAGGGGCGCATCATATAAAAGCTCATAAAAATGTAATACAGTAATATTCTGAGCAACAGATGTAATAGATGTTATTTTGCAGTACATACAATGGGATTACAAATGAATTACATACCCAAAATGCTCCAGAATAATTAAATAAAGAAGTAACCAAGCTTGCCAACCGGAATTGATGAAAACTGACAAATATGCACGCCTAGGCTCCAGATTTGACTTCTCCCACTCCGAAATAGGATACAAACCCCTGAGAAAGGTAGACGCCAAGAATGGAATACAAACCAATGCCAAAAGAAAGGCGCTTTAGCTAGTCACTTCACACGCCTCCTTAAAAAGGCACATTTCCCAATGCAAATGGTACGGCCCAAGTAAGATGCTGAAGAGCCAAAGCTAGAAGTTGTAGAATTGTTGAAGAGGACGCCACAGGTGAAGAAACCCCCTTCCTTATTTCAAACAAGTAAATTGAATCATAAAACTCTGATTGTAGCATGTAGAACCTCTTAATGAAGCCCTCACAGTTGCACTAATTCGACTGGTCTCTCACAGTCTCAAAAATGCTCAACATCGAAGAGATATCGTTCTCCAATGGAAGATTTGCTCAAACCCTGATCACAGAGGAAAGCACAGAAGAAAAACCAAAGGCAAAGTCGAAATAATCAAGAATAGGGTTTCTCATTGCCAAAATGCCTTATATTCCAAAAGGCACGCATTTCAAGAAAAGGATGCCACTTTCATCATTTAAATCTTTTAAATCATATTTAATTCACTTTTTAATAGTTCCAAATTAAATACTTGGGTGCCCACTTCTATGCATAAGTGATTTAATTTTAAATCACCCTTTTATGAATATTTAAGTGATATTAAAAGAATAAAGTCAATTTGACTTTATAATAAAGTATTAAATTAATATAACTTAAATCACTTAAATAATCATAACTTCCTCAAAACTCCATAAATCTCTGTGCCGTCAGAAGCTGTCAACTCCTGAACTGCCAAGGCTTGCAGTGAGCCAATCACTGAACTCTGAAAATGAGAACGACCAACTCCTCTAGAAAATACCACTGACCCTCTAACCAATCCAGTTAGCCCACAAGGGTCCAAGAAATAGGCTAACACACTGCACCTGATAACTGACTAGAGCGGGGACATCACAGTCCGCCCTCCCCAAATTTGCTTGTCCACAAGCAAACTCAAAGCCGGATGCTGAAGAATATTGTCACTCTCCCAAGTAGCATCCTCTGCCGGTAGATCTTTCCACTTCACCAAATATTCCCTGATAACCCGCCTCCGAAGATGACGCTCTTTGGAATCCAGAATGGCCTCAGGTATCAAAATCAACTTCCCCTCATCATCCAAGGGTGGTAAATCTAGAGTCACCCACTGTCCGAACGCCTTTTAAGGCGTGACACATGGAACACGTTGTGAACCTTACTGTTCACCGGTAGATCTAACTCATAAGCCACTTCACCGACACGTCTGACAACTCTGAATGGTCCATAGTATCGTGGCTTAAGTTTCTCGGCGCCCTTCTTACGAAGGGTGGACTGCCTATAAGGCTGTAGCATCAAATACACCAAATCATCGATCTCGAAAGATCGCTCCACTCGCCTCTGATCAGCATATTGCTTTTGCTGATTTTGAGCTTTCTGAATGTTCTCCCTAAGTGCTCTCATAATGTCCTGGTTCTCCTGTAATAGATCCCCAGCACTAGGTACTCTTTTGTCACTCAGCAACAAATCTAGAAAACTCGGAGCATCATATCCATATAATGCTCGGTATGGTGTCATTTGAATACTCATGTGATGAGTGGTATTGTAGCAATACTCACAAAGGTATAACCACTTCACCCATGCCTTCTGCTGCCCTGAACTGTAATTCCTCAAGTATCCCTCCACCCATTTATTGACTATCTCAGTCTGCCCATCTA
>VDFB02149173.1:0-18787 GCA_007258455.2 Sequoia sempervirens | reverse complement strand
CTAAACGATTAAAATAGATGTCGAGTTGAGTAAAAGTGAATACTTAGAAAACTCACATAATTATCTAAAATATAGAAGAATGTGTTAAAATAGAATTTATCAATTAAATAATTCATTTAATTCAAGAGACAATATTTGAAGGATAATTAAATAAATAATATTTATTTAATTAAATGATGAAGGATTCGAATGAACAATTAAATAAATTAAGAATTCTATTTAATTATAGTTGAAATATGATAAAGAATAAATTAAATAATGATTTATTTAATTTAACCCGAAGAATAAGGTTAATTAGTAAGATAATTAAATAACAAGCATTTATTTAATTAATCAGATAGAATAAAGAAAAGTGAATTAATTAAATAATTGAGATTATTTAATTAATAGAAGAAATAATAGAAGATGAATTAATGTTAAGATGAATAATTAAATAATTGACATTATTTAATCATGACCATGAATAATAAGAATTATGAAGAATATAGAAGTGGGCTAAACCAGATTGGGTGTCTACATGAATAAAAATGGGAAATAAAAAGGATCAAAAGTGAGAACTTTTTTCTTGAAATGAGTTAAATTGAAACTTTGATGAATAATTTGAGAATTTTTCTCTCAAAATTTGAAAATGTGATAAGAACAAGAATTGTAGTACTTTAAGTCTATTTTCTAAACTACTAAGAATTTTTAACAATAATTAAAATGAAAAAAATGAAACAAAAAGCTCACACAAAAGTGTTCTTACTTTAATCACTATAATATAACATAAGGTCCAATATGTGCCCCATTTTGCAAATGTGTTAAATATTTCTCAAAACCAATTGGTTGAAATATAGGTGAGAGGGCACTACAAGATGGTGGAGCCTCTAAATTTTGAAAATTTTGCACTGGTTCCTTGCCTTGTCATAATCCTTTGTATTTATGCCCTAGGGTAGGGTTTAGGGTTTTGGTTCAAAAACCCTCACTTCAAATTTCATGATCTATTTCTCTAGGCATTATATTCCTTTGTTGACTTGATATACCCAATTGCAGGTCACTTCAGTCATGACTTAAGCTATCAGAAATGTATTGTCACTGGCCCCTTGGTCTAGGTTTGTCGGTCATCATGTATTTTATCATCGCTTTAACATTCCTTAGTTGGGAGAAATATTTCCCATTAAAGTGACTTAAGTCTTAAATCTTTAATCTCATGGCTCTTGATCCCATCGACCTAGTCAGGTCCCTTTTTAAAACTAACTTTTTCCGCATGTGCAAATTTGTCGACGGATGGATCTAAGGATTTGATCCTTGATCTGTAATTAGAGGTATATAATTCAAATGTATTTAACCTTAATTACACTTATCCTAATCCAACAGAATTGTGTGACTATGTTGTTTAACCGTTGAAATTACAGACTAAGTTCACTTAATCCTTTACAGAACTCAATGAAATTAACTGATTACTAAAGTGTTGTGATTAGAATTTAAATAAAGAATTAAAATTGAAATGAAATAGAGAGATTAATAGACAGGAGATAGAAGAATGAGACGGAAGACAGAAGAGAAAATAACACAGGTTGATAACGGAGTTCGCTCAATGTGAGCTACGTCTTTGGGTCCGCTTCTCAAGGTAGACCGCTTTATTAATGTTGCCAAGCAATCGAATTTCCTTGTTACAATATCCAAGCTCCAAAAACCTACATACAATTCCTCAAATCCTCCTCTCTCCTTTACAATTTTAATGTAATAACAACACCTCGCAATTCTTCCTCTCAAAAGTATTCAACTCTCCTATAGCATTCTAACTCCACCTTTTTCAAATATCTCCAATTTAATTCTCCCAAAGTCATCACCTGCTTGATTTCTAAATGACCTCATAAGGCCTAATCGTCCCCTATTTATACATGAATTTTTCCACTTATGGTGTAAAACCAAAAGTTTTACAAATCAAATAATATCCCCCCTATTTACACAAAAATCTCACAATATCCCCTTATTACAAAAATTCATATCTCCTTGTTAAAAAGGAGAGGCCCTTATTAATTTGGACTTTACAAATAATTTATCCTCAAATAATTACAATCCTCATAAAAATTAATAAATTAACCCCTTAAAATTTAAAATATTGTGAGCCCTTAATTCAATAGTATTCGGGCTTTAGGAGGTTAGGATTTGTTGTAATATTTAATATTAGGGGTGGGGCTCAACTAGGCCCGAGCCCTTTTTTAACTCCAAACATTCCATTTAGTCTTCATCAAATATGAAGCCCTCCAAAAACATCTCGCACCAAAGGCTTGGCGCATTGGTAGATAGCATGAGTGGGTAGAGAGGGATCGACGGTTCAAACCTTACCCCTCTCAAATCACATTTAGACTTCTTTAAATAAAGCATGTTATAATTAGTCTCATGAGGATATTGCATGGTGTACTGGTGCAGTGCACTTCTTGTAAGGTGGAGGTTAGGTGTTCAAATCCCCCAACCAAGATTATAGCAAACAATTTAAACCGCCCCTGTAGGAGCTAAACATGAGTGCCACATGGCACCTTTATATTCACGCACATAGTGACATGTGTCACATTTTGATTGGTCAATGCCATGTCATCAATGTCTCGTCATCCTATGGATGCCACATCACCTTGTTGATTGTACATGCCAAGTCAGCACATAGCCTACAACATGTCTACGTCTGATGTTGCCACATCACCACAAAACTGCCACATGTCACTGGTACGACCTACCACATGTCGCCATCAGGAGCTACCACACTGTCAACTTTTTCCCTATTAGACCGAAACTTCAGAATGTGATAACTTTCGCATATGATGTTCATTTTTTAAACCGAATATAGTTCTGGAATCAGTGTGACAAGCACTACAACTTGGCATCATCTTTGCCTCATTTTGAGACAATTAATTTTTTGCCTTTTTCCTGGACCCCTGATTCACCTATTTCACCAAACCTTTGACCGCACATAACTTCTACATACAGACTCCTTTTGAGCCCGTTCAAGTTGCATCAAGACCACATTGGTGAGCTCTACGTGATGATGTTGGTTTCATGAGATTCTAAGACTGTTAAATTTTTAGGTTTTTTGGACCCACCTAGATCATTCATTTCCATTGAGAAGCTTTTGGACCTCCAAAAGGTCTGTTTTATGTACAATTTGAGCTAGGGAAATGTCGCCCCACTTGCCCAGTATCATTTGTCCTTCTTTCTTAAATTTTGAGCATTTGACCCATCACAAACATAAAGAAATATGAGATAGCTTTGTTGATACAATCAACTGCATGTTAATCAATATTCACTCTCACATTCATCATCCACATAGAAATAACTAGCAAAATAACAAGCAACAATACTAAATACACTGATGTGAAGGAAATAGTATCAACATTCTGAATCTCCTTAACAGGAACATTATTAGAAAATGAAACATTCAAACCCTATTTAACCACCTCTAGCTGAAGGCCTGACTCTACTTGTAATTGATCCTCACACTGTGTTGTCAGTGACACCTTATCATGACTCAAATCTTCATGCTTAGTATCACTAGCTACTACAAATATGAGGGTTAAAGTATTGCTTGCATTTACAATCATCTTCAAATGCCCTGTGTTTAGAACAAATTTTTCATTCTTCATGTGATGAGCTCTAACACTGAATTCAATTCCATCTTTAAACAAATGATACCTATTATGTTCCCTATAGAAAATGGATTTTCTATCATATAAATAAGGATTGCCTAGAACCATCCCACAAATGTCAAGTGGAATGACATATAACTCTACCTCATCAACAAACTTGGATGTGTGCAAATCGGATTTTACACTGCTTTTAAACATGTAGCCAAGAATAATCATGCACCCAACCCAATGGATAGGGTCTAGGATGAGGAGTTGTTTTTAATCCCAATTGCTTAACAACTTGTTTTGAGATAAGATTAACTTGTGACCCACTATCTATTAGTGTATCAATCTTAGTTTGTTTAGCAATAGCCCTTATATAAAACAAGTCATTCCTTTTAGTTTCAACAGGTACTTAATTACAGCTTAGAGAAGAAGCGTGAGAACTATTACTGACAATAGGAGTATTACCTTTGATACCCACAACTGAAATTTTGGTTTCATCATCAAAACCTGATCTGAGATCCTGCACAATAGTTGTGGTCTTTTGCTTACCCTTTCGATCCTTGAACCACTTTGTCTTCTGATTGGGATGTAGTTTCCAACATCTTGCATCTTTGTACCCTTTCTTCTTTCAATGCGAGAAATAAGGCTTCTCGTCTTCTTTCTTTACAGTAGTTGTTCGCTATGATTTCTCTTTCCCTTTCTTGCTTACTTTGTGCTTACTTGAGTTCATCAACAAATTGTCATGGCTATTTCTTGAGCTTGTTTCCAAATGGATAGCTTGCACACTAACTTCATCAATGTTAGTTGGATTAAACATAAGTATGGTATATTTCAAACTCTCATGTAATCCACCTATGTACTTTAAAAAAGTTTCTTGTGTGTACAATGGAATGCCCAAAATTAAAGCCCTCTTCCTAAACTCCTATGTATATTCTTGCACACTTTGTCCTTTCCCTTGGCTTAATGATTGTCAGTTCATTACTGCTTTTTCCATATGACCTAATGGATAGAACTGTTTCTTTAATGCAGCTATAAACTCAAACAAAGAAGAAATAATTTTTCCATAACGACTTAGATCCTCCTGTTTTCTACTCTCCCACCAAATTAAAGTTGTGCCTCCTAGGCGAAGAGTAGCTAATTGGATTTTTTGAGAATCCTTAGTAAACTTCTGAATTCTATAATAAACTTCAATCTGTTTAATCCAATTATCTAGTTTATCTACATCTAGTTCTCCATTATAGATTGGAAAATTAAATTTAACATCCAGTTTTAACAAAGGTGAATTAGTTTGCACAGGTTGTTTCTTTTTAGAAGAGTTAGACGAAGAAGAAGAAGAGGATGAAGAAGATGTAAAGGACAGAGATGGAGGTTTAGGAGGGTCACTACCACCTCCTACTCCTTTACCTTTGTCATCTTTTGAAGATTCACCTTCCTCCTTTCTCTTCTTGAGTTATTTTTTCCTCTCGCTCTTGCCTCTCTTGGAAAAAAACTTCCACCATAGCCTTCATTTCGAGAAATTCTTTCTAGAAATCTTTCTCATCAAGCTCTGTAGGACTTTGTTCAATTGCCATTTCTGATCATGGAAAATTAGTTCATTTTCCAATCTCAAGATTGAACTCAGAAAGTGCACCTTCTCCTTGCTTCAGTTTCAACCTGGTTAGCATTCACTTATGCAATTTCCTGCAAAATGGGCTTTGATACCAAGTTGATCTGTAATTAGAGGTTTACAATTCAAATGTATTTAACCTTAATTACAATTATCCCCGGTCCAACAAAATTGTGTGACTATGTTGTTTAACCGTTGAAATTACAGACTAAGTTCACTTAATCCTTTACAGAACTCAACGAAATTAACTGATTACTAAAGTGTTGTAATTAGAATTTAAATAGAGAATTAAAATTGAAATGAAATAGAGAGAATAATAGACAGGAGATAGAAGAATGAGACTAAAGATAGAAGAGAAGATAACACAGGTTGATAACGAAGTTCGCTCAATATGAGCTACATCTTTAGGTCCGCTTCTCAAGGTAGACCACTTTATTAATGTTGCCAAGCAATTGAATTGCCTTGTTACAATATCCAAGCTCCAAAAACTTGCATACAATTCCTCACAATCTCCTCTCTCTCCTTTACAATTTTAGTGTAATAACAACACCTTGCAATTCTTCCTCTCAAAAGAATTCAACTCTCCTATAGCATTCTAACTGCACCCTTTTCAAATATCTCCAATATATTTCTCCCAAAGTCATCACCTGCTTGATTTCTGAATGACCTCATAAGGCCTAATCACCCCATTTTTATACATGAATTTTTCCATTTATGGTGTAAAACCATAAGTTTTACAAATCAAATAATATCCACCCTATTTACACAAAAATCTCACAATATCCCCTTATTACAAAAATTCATATGTCCTTGTTAAAAAGGAGAGGTCCTTGTTAATTTGGACTTTACAAATAATTTATCCTCAAATAATTACAATCCTCATAAAAATTAATAAATTAACCCCTTAAAATTTAAAAATTGTGAGCCCTTAATTCAATAGTATTCGTCTTTAGGAGGTTAGGATTTGTTGTAATATTTAATATTAGGGGTGGGGTTCGACTAGGCTTGAGCCCTCCTTTTACTCCAAACCTTTCATGTAGTCTTCATCAAATATGAAGCCCTCCGAAAATATCTTGCATCAAAGGCTTGGCGCATTGGTAGATAGCATGAGTGGGTAGAGAGGGGTCGGCAGTTCAAACCTTACCCCTCTCAAATCGTATTTAGACTCCCTTAAATAAATCATGCTATAATTAGTCTCATGAGGATATTGTGTGGTGTAGTGGTGCAGCTCACTTCTTGTAAGGTGGAGGTTGGTGGTTCAAATCCTCCAACCAATATTTTAGCAAACAGTTTAAACCACCCCTGTAGGAGCTAAACACGAGTGCCACATGGCACCTTTCTATTCGCACACATAGTGACATGTGTCACATTATGATTGGTTAATTCCACGTCATCGATGTCTTGTCATCCTATGGATGCCATGTCACCTTGCTGATTGTACCTTCCACATCGGCACATAGCCTGCCACATGTAAATGTCTAATGCTACCACATCACCATTGCACTACCACATGTCACTGGTATGGCCTACCTCGTGTCACCATCAGGAGTTGCCACGTGTCTATACAGACTATCAACTTTTTTCCTATTTGACCGAAACTTGAGAATGCAATAACTTTCACCTACAATGTTCATTTTCGGAACCGAATATAGTTCCAGAATCAGTGCGATGAGCACTACAACTTGGCGGTGTTTTTGCCTCATTTTGAGATGAATTTTCTACCTTTTTCTTGGCCCCCTAATTCGCCTATTTGACTAGGCCTTTAACTGCACATAACTTCTGCATACGGACTCCTCTTGAGCCTTTCCAAGTTGCGTCAAGACCGTGTCGGCGAGCTTTGTGTAATGATGTTGGTTTCGTGAGATTTTGAGACTAAAATTTTTAATTTTTTTGGATCCACCTAGATCATTCCTCCCCATTGAGAAGCTTTTGGACCTCCAAAAGGTCTGTTTTGTGTACAATTTGAGCTAGGGAAATGTCGACCCACTTTCCTAGTATCATTTGTCCTTCTTGCTAAAATTTTGAACATTTGACCCATCACAACCATAAAGAAATATGAGATAGCTTTGTTCATACAATCAACTGCATGTTCATCAATATTCACTGTCACATTCATCATCCACATAGAAATAACTAGTAGAATAACAAGCAACAGTACTGAATAGGGTAAAAGCACAAACCTGTGTCACACTTTATAAAGGAATCCGCCAACAGCAAAAAAATTATGAACTTCAACCACATAAAACTGATCTTTATGTTTTGAATTTCAAAATGGTGTAAAGTAATGAAATGTAGAACTTTTGATGAAGTTTATTGCTGTAATTTTTATGAAAATTTCATAAAAGAGTGTCTTCACGGGCTGTCAAGCAAAAAATTGAAAAAATCTTCATTTCTCCCTAAATTTTTTTCTCCAAATAGGTAACTTCAATATCTTCTACATAGAAAAATAAAAATCATATTTTGATGTATATTTTTCTTGTAATAATGTTTTAAAGTCAAACATGTCAGAATTTGACAGTTTTCACGGGCCATCAACTATTTTCAATATTTTAATCATTTTCAAACAAAAAAAGTTATACCCTTTTGAAGAAGGTTCTCTCCTCTTGTGCCCCATATAAGATTTATTTATTTTTAATAAGTTTTACTATCTTTTTTTAATTTGTAATCAACCTCATTTTTCATTTTAAAAAGCTACTTGCATTATTTTAAAAATAAAATATATTAAAACTAATCAAAATATTAAAAAATATATATATTTGGATTCTCCACTCTAAGCTCTACAAAAGGGTTTTTTTTTTTTTAGAAAAATTATTCTGACTAAAGAAATACCTAGCTAAAGTTGAAAGTTTTAGAAAATTCTGAAAAAAGCTGAGTTGGCTACCAACTAGGATGCCACATAGACAGTTTTGGTAGAAATAGTTTCTATAGAAAGAGTTTCAGCCGAAACCCTTTCTATAGAAACATTTTCTACCGAAACCCTTTCTATAGAAACCTCACACATTAAAAAATGCAATTTCAAAGCCAATTTCAAAGTGGGAAACGAAAAAAATTAATTTTTTGGGATTCGGGTGAAACTTATTTAGCCAAAACCTATGTACCACGTAATAGGCCATGTGGTTTCGGTCGAAACCTAGCTGGGCGAAACCTTTCCAGCTGAAAATATTTCGCTCGAAACTATTTATTTGGCCGAAAGTGTGACACAACTTTGTGTTTTTACCCAATACACTAATGTGAAGGAAATAGTATCAACATTTTGAATCTCCTAAACATGAAGATTATTAGAAAATGAAATATTCAAACCCTCTTTTACCACCTCTAGCTGAAGGCCCGACTCTGCTTGCAACTGATCCTCACACTGTGTTGTTGATGACACCTTATCATAATAGTATTGCTTGCATTTACAATCATCTTCAAATTCCCTGTGTTTACAATAGATTTGTCATTCTTCATGTGATGAGCTCTAACACTAAATTCAATTCCATATTTAAACAAATGATACCTATTATGTTCCCTATAGAAAATGGCTTTTTTGTCATATAAATAATGACTACCTAGAACCATCCCACAAATGTCAAGCAGAATGACATCTAACTCTACCTCATCAACAAACCTGGATGTGATTGCAAATTGGAGTTTACACTACTTTGACACATGTAGCCAGGCATTATCATGCACCCAACCCAATGGATAGGGTCTAGGATGAGGAGTGGTTTTTAATCCCAATTGCTTAACAACTTGTTATGACATAAGATTAACTTGTAATCCACTGTCTATTAGTGTATCAATCTTAGTTTGTTTAGCAATAGCCCTTATATAAAACAAGTCATTCCTTTTAGTTTCAATAGGTAATTCATTACAGCTTAGAGAAGAAGCATGAGAACTAGTACTGACAATAGGAGTATTACCTTTGATACCCACAACTAAAATTTTGGTTCCATCATCATAACTTGATCTAAGATCCTGCCCAATAGAAGCAGTCTTTTGCTTACCCTTTCGATCCTTGAACCACTTTGGTTTCTGATCGGGATGCATTTTCCAAAATCTTGCATCTTTGTGCCCTTTCATCTTGCAGTGTGAGCAATAAGGCTTCTCATCCTCTTTCTTTATAGTAGTTGTTCGTTGTGATTTATCTTTCTCTTTCTCACTTCCTTTGTGCTTACTTGAGTTCATCAACTGATTGCCATGGCTATTCCTTGAGCTTGTTTCTAAATGGATAGCTTGCACACTAACTTCATCAATGTTAGTTGGATTAAACATAAGTATGGTATGTTTCAAACTCTCATGTAATCCACCTATGTACTTTAACAAAGTTTCTTGTGTGTACAATGGAATGCCCAAAATTAAAGCCCTCTTCCTAAACTCCTATGTATATTCTTGCATACTTTGTCCTTTCTCTTGTCTTAATGATTTCCAGTTCATTACTACTTTTTGCATATGACCTAATGGATAGAACTGTTTCTTTAATGCAACTATAAACTCAAACCAAGAAGAAATATTTTTTCCTTAACGACTTAGATCCTCCTATGTTCTACTCTCCCACCAAATTAAAGTTGTGCCTCCTAGGCGAAGAGTAGCTAATTGGATTTTTTGAGAATCCTCAGTAAACTTCTAAATTCTACAATATACTTCAATTTGTTTAATCTAATTATCTAGTTTATCTGCATCTAGTTCTCCATTATAGATTGGAAAATAAAATTTAACATCCAGTTTTAACAAAAGTGAATTAACTTGCACAGGTTGTTTCTTTTTAGAAGGTTTAGAAGAAGAAGAAGAAGAAGAGGATGAACAAGATGAAGAGGATGGAGATGGAGGTTTAGGAGGGTCACTACTACCTCCTACTCCTTTACCTTTTTCATCTTTTGAAGATTCGCCTTCCTCCTTCTTTATCTTCTTGAGTTCTTTTTTCCTCTCTCACTCTTGCCTCTCTTGGAAAAGAACTTCCACCATAGCCTTCATTTTGAGAAATTCTTTCTAGAAAGATTTCTCATCAAGCTTCGTAGGACTTTGTTTAGCTGCCATTTCTGATCGTAGAAAAGTCCTTCGTTTTCTGATCTTAGGATTGAACTCGGTAAATGCACCTTCTCCTTGCTTCAGTTTCAACTTGGTTAGCATTCACTTATGCAATTTCCTACAAAACGGGCTCTAATACCAATTTTATTTGTAATTAGAGGTTTACAATTCAAATGTATTTAACCTTAATTACAATTATCCCCAATCCAACAAAATTGTGCAACTATGTTGTTTAACCGTTGAAATTATAGACTAAGTTCACTTAATCCTTTACAGAACTCAATGAAATTAACTGATTACTAAAGTGTTGTAATAAGAATTTAAATAAAGAATTAAAATTGAAATGAAATAGAGAGAATAATAGACAAGAGATAGAAGAATGAAACGGAATACAGAAGAGAAGATAACACAGGTTGATAACGGAGTTTGCTCAATGTGAGGTACATCTCCGGGTCCGCTTCTCAAGGTAGACCGCTTTATTAATGTTGCCAAGCAATCAAATTACCTTGTTACAATATCCAAGCTCCAAAAATCTGATGCAATTCCTCACAATCTCCTCTCTCCTTTACAATTTCAATGTAATAACAACACCTTGCAATTCTTCCTCTCAAAAGAATTCAACTCTCCTATAGCATTCTAACTCCACCTCTTTCAAATATCTCCAATATATTTCTCCCAGATTTATCACCTGCTTGATTTTTGAATGACCTCATAAGGCCTAATCACCCCTTTTTATACATGAATTTTTCCATTTATGGTGTAAAACCATAAGTTTTACAAATCAAATAATATCCCCCCTATTTACACAAATCTCACAATATCCCCATATAACAAATATTCATATCTCCTTGTCAAAAAGGAGAGGCCTGTTGGCAACTCAAGGGCAGACAACTAAGAGGGGAGGGGTGAATCATTTGTCATTGAATTTAAAACTTATTAACATTATTCTCAGATATGAGCATTAATCATGAAAGCATAAAAGAGCAACACATCAAAAGCACACATAACACCAAGATTTTTATGTGGAAACCCTGTTAGGGGAAAAACCAGGGTGGGGGTTAGTCCACAAGATTATACTCTATTAAAAGTATAAAAGAATAATGAATGGGGAATGCACATGCATTCAGGCACACTACCTAGAGTTCACTGCTCAATTACAAATAGGCTTGTTGCCCAAAGAAATACACACTGTCTTACAGAAAGGTTCTGATTAAATCCATCAAACTTTGAACTGATAAAATAGCATCTTCTAATGCCTTGTTACAGTTCTGATTAAGCACATGAACACGTCTTCACTGTTCTTCGCTCTTCTTCACTCTTCTTCACTCTCTTCCCTTCCTTCTAATGATCTAAACAATATTCACACACAAGACTTGCACACTTCACCCTTTGACTCTTCCAAATGATAAAGCAATCACTCTTATATATCTGCAATAAGAAATTACATCACTATAAGTCAACTCCAAAGAAATAATAAAATGAATGCAAACAATCGGCTCAAAACAAATAAATATTATTCATGTGAATCAACCAAGGTCTGCCACAACATAGTGAATGCCAAAAATAACATCCTCAAATGAAAAATACTTCAATTAATTACTCCTCAAAGATCCACAACACGCTTCAACACCTTGTCGGCCAAGAACATGAAAAACATGAACATGCAAGACAAAATCTCAGATCATGAGCACAACAATCAATGCAGGAGTGCAACACAAATAGAGCACGAACTAGAAACATCTACAAACATTATGAAACACCATAGAAGCATCCGCAGCAACTGAACTTACTGAAATCACATGATCTTCATTCAAGAACACAAACTGAAGTAACAAAAAAACTATCAGAATACAAATCTTCATTACTTGATTAAATCTCCATGCGGATCTCTAAAACTTGACGTGGATAAGTTAGATATACTCGACCAGAAACCCTTTAGTCCACAACCTCATAACAGCAAAGTACTGATCACACTGACAGAAATAACTTCACTTCACCACTGACAACCTATAGCACTTCTTATTACAATTTTCTCAATATCCTTGACATATACAGCTTCTAATGCAACAATGCTAATAGTGTTGACATCAATGACAACCACATATCAGAAACACAAGCACAAAATCCAACAATCTCCCTCTTTCGTATTGATGGCAACACATGATGTGAAAAATACCATCAACACAACTACTCTTACTCCTCCTTAGGTTCTGACTCTTCTTTCCTCAACTCTTCTCCATGATATTCTCCCTAGATAATCACCAATTTTTCACATTACTCTTCTCCCCCTTTGACATCAATGTCAAAGATCTCTTCTATGCAAGCTATGAACTATATATCTGAACATCTGACTATTTGAATACTCCCCCTGAGTAGCAGCCACCACAACATCAATCCGGATCAAAATATGATCATGAAATGCACGGATTGATGCAAATCAATGCATCCTTAGTTCTGATTAGGAGGGGTAATCACCCCTAACTTCCCTCTGAGATACTCAAAAGTATCCTTAGGCAATGGCTTGGTAAATATGTCTGCAATCTACTCCTTAGTAGGCACATACTCCAATCTGACTTCCTTTTCACTTACTTTCTCTCTCAAAAAGTGAAAATTGATAGATATATGCTTGGTCTTGGAATGCAGCACTAGATTCTTAGAAATGTTAATAACACTTGAGTTATCACATAATATAAGAATAGGCTCATCATACACAAATCTAATATCCTTCAACGTCTGCTTCATCCACAATACTTGAGTACAATTATTAGTAGTTGCAATGTATTCTGCCTCTACAGTAAATAAAGAAATAGTATTATGCTTTTTGCTTAACCATGAAATCAACTTCTTTCCCAAGAAAAATGCTCCACCACTAGTAATTTTCCTTTCATTCACATCTCCTACCCAATCAACATCAGTAAAGGCACTCAAAGTAAGATCATCATCTTTAGCATACCATAAACCAAAATCAATTGTCCCCTTCAAGTATCTAAAAATCCTCTTCACATCAGTCGAACATGAGATTCTTTAGGATCAGCTTGAAATCTTGCAACAATACATACAACATTCATGATATCAAGCCTATTTTGAGTAAAATAAATCTATCCACCAATCATTGATCTATATCTAGTCTGATTTTCTTTCAGAGAATCATCATCAGTTGTCAACTTGCATCCAGTCACCATGAGTGTACCAACAAGTTTTGAATCTTCCATATCGAATTTCTTCAGCAATTATTTCACATACTTGGACTAAGATATGAAGATCCCTTTGTCTAATTTATTAATTTTCAATCCCAAGAAAAATTTCATCTCTCCAATCATTAACATCTCAAATTCATTCTGCATCTCATTAGCAAACTTCATGCACAAGCTATCATCACCTCCAAATATGATATCATCAACAAAAACTTCCACAATCAAATTTTTATCATCATTCTTGAAATAAAGATTACTATTAGAAGTACCTTTGTTAAATCCAAGCTTCACCAAATACTTATTCAATCTGGCATACCATTCTCTAGGGGCTTGTTTGAGTTTATACAATGCTTTCTTCAATTGGAAAACCATATATCTCTGATCAGTCAATTGATATCCATCAAGTTGCTCAACATACACCTCTTCTTCCAATTTTCCATTTAGAAAAGATGACTTGACATCCATTTGATAAACTTTGTAGTCTTTGTAAGCAACATAAGCAAGAAACAATCTCACAGCTTCAATTCTAGCAACAGGGGCAAAGGTTTCTTCAAAATCAATACCTTCCATTTGAGAATATCCCTTACATACCAGTCTTGCTTTGTTTCTAGCCACTTCACCTTGTTCATTCAATTTGTTTCTAAAGACCCATTTAGTTCCAATTACATTCTTATCCTTACGTCTAGGAATAAGAATCCATGTATCATTCTTTTCAATTTGTTGTAGTTCCTCTTTCATTACTTCAACCCAATGTTCATCTTTGCATGCTTCATTCACATTTTTAGGCTCACTCTTTGAAATCAAACAATATTCTTCTACAATTCTTCTCCTAGTCTGGACACCTTTGTTCTTATCACCTATGATCCCATTCTCTGAATGATTCAATCTCACATACCTCGAAGTCTTCTTGGAATGTTCTTCAACTTTAGGCTCTTTTGATCTCTCTTATGTTCTTCCACCAGTTTATCCTTCCTCTTGATTTTCTTGATTCACCGAAATGATTTGAACTTGATTTGAAGTCTAACCTTGCTTTCCTTTGTTTGTACTATCATTTTGATCATCAGAATCATATCCACAGGTTCTAGATAGTGTAGCTATGTCTTCATCAACCTTAACATTTGGACTTTCAACCATTTTCTTTAATCTCTTATTATAAGACCAGTAGGCCTTACTTTTAGTAGCATATCCCAGAAATATTCCTTCATCACTCCTAGCATCAAACTTTCCTATATCTTCATCTCTTTTGATATAACACTTGCTTCCAAAGATCTTGAAATATCTAACAGTAGGTTTTTGACCAGTCCATAGCTCAAAAGGATTCTTACTAGTATCACCTTTGATTTTTACCCGGTTAAGTGTGTACACAATAGTACTCACAGCTTCTCTCCAGTAGATATGAGGTACATTTCCTTCCAACATCATGGTTCTAGTAGCATCTAGAACTGTTATGTCCTTCCTTTCCACAACTCCATTTTGCTGAGGCGTCCGCAGTGTAGATAACTATCTCTTTATTCCATGTTCTTCACGGAAAGAATTAAACTCACCGGAAGTGAATTCACCACCTCTATCTGATCTCAGACACTTAATCTTCAGACCAGTCTCTATCTCAACCATAGCCTTAAATATTTTGAACTTTTCCAGAGCTTCAGATTTCTCCCTTAAGAAAGCAGCCCACATCATCCTTGAATAATCATCAATAAGCAACATGAAGTATATGTAACCTTGTAAACTTCTAGTTTTAGCAGGACCACACAAATCAGTATGCACAAGATCTAGAAATCCATTTTAATTTTGATGTTTACTCTAAAATGAAATTCTTGTTTGCTTTCCTAACTGGCATTCTTTGCATATGGCATTAGTAGGTTTCATCAGCTTAGGAAGATCTCTCATAGCCTTAGTGGAACTTATCTTCACAATATTATCAAAGTTAACATGACACATTCTCCTATGCCACAACCAGCTTTCATCAACTTGAGCAATCAAACAACTTTTACTAGTAGCACTCAAGTGGAAAATATTACCTTTTGTTTTTGTACCTGATGCAATCATATTTCCAGAATTTCCCAATATTTTGCACTTACCATCCATGAACTGAAGATTGTATCCCTTATCAACCATTTTTCCAACACTTAAAATATTATGCTTCAAACCTTCAACATACAAGACATCATCAGTATTATTCTTACCATCAAGAGAAATGCATCCTCTTCCACAGATCACACCAGTTGTATTATCACCAAATCTCACAACACCACCATCATACTTTTCCAAATTCACAAACTTACTTTTATCTCATGTCATATGATGAGAACAACCACTGTCAATTACCCATTCATCTTTCTCTTCAACTCGAGCAGCTAGGGATTTCTCCACATTTGTACAACTAGGAGATTCAATAGATACAAGATTATTTTCCTTGATGGCAATAAACACAAATTCGTCTTCACTAGCATTTCCTTTGTCAGATTCGTCATCTTTCACACCTTCATCAGCAACATAGTAACACTTCTTTTGGAATTTAGGCTTGTTAAATCTTGGCTTGGAAACTCTCTCAAGACACCTTGATGCAAAATGACCTATCTTATTACAAGAGAAACATTCAATAGGAAACGTTCCCTTATACTTACCTTGTCCTCTGGCTTCTCTTTTCACAATCAATGCTTCAAGTTCTTCAAGCTCTCTTTCTTCTTCATTGAGCTATTTCATTTCATCCTCATACTTGAATGTCTTTCTTGATGAACTTTCACCTGGATCATATCTCTATCTATCGCTTCCAGAAGTAGTAGCCTTGAATGCAATTTCAACCTTAGGAAGGGCATCACCGAATTCACTTAACTCAAAAGCAGTAAGCTTACCAATCAACATATCTTTGGTAACATTTTTCACAATTCGGAGCTCTTCAATAGCACTAGCCTTGACTTTGTAAGAATCAGGCAAGGATCTAAGCACTTTAGCAACAATCTTTTATTCGTCTATCTATCCACCAGCACATCTGATGCCACACACAAGTTCATTTACTCTTTGCATGAAAGTAGTAACATTTTCATCATCACCCATTTTCAAATTTTCATATTTCCCTTTCAAACTTTGTAGCTTAGCAATCTTCACATTAGCATCACCTTCATACAAGGTCTCCAACTTTTTCCATATCTCATAAGCAGACTTCATATCCATCACATTTTTCATTTCAGTATTAGTCAAAGCACTCAACAAAGCTTCCTTAGCCCAGATATTATACTCAGCATCTCTAATCTCAGCAGAAGTAGTAGGACCATTCTATGGAATAACATACATATTTTTTGTAATGCTCTAGTAGGGTTCACCAATGCATCTCAGATGGCACTCCATTTGAGTCTTCCATAAAGAATAATTTGTTCCATCAAATCTAGGACTATCCTTCTTATAAGTCGCCATCCCGAATCACCTCAAGTTGTTAAACTTCTTCCAAGGAACCACAAGCTCTGATACCAATTGTTGGCAACTCAAGGGCAGACAACTGAGAGGGGGGTTGAATCAATTGTCACTGAATTTCAAACTTATTAACCTTATTCTTAGATCTAATCATTAATCATGAAATCATAAAAGAGAAACACATCAGAAGCACACATAACACCAAGATTTTTACGTGGAAACCCTATTAGGGGAAAAACCACGGTGGAGGTCAAACCACAAGATTATACCCCGTTAAAAGTATAAAAGAATAACAAATGGGGAATGCACATGCATTCAGGCACACTACCTAGAGCTCACTACTCAATTACAAATAGGTGTACTACCCAAAGGAATACACACTGTCTTACAGAAAGGTTCTGATTAAATCCATTAGACTTTAAACTAAGAAAATAGCATCTTCTAATGCCTGGTTATAGTTTCGGTTAAGCACATGAACACTTCTTCACTCTTCTTCACTCTTCTTCATTCTTTGCTCTTCCTTCGAATGATCTAAACAATATTCACACATAGGAATTGCACACTTCACCCTTTCACTCTTCCAAATGATAAAGCAATCACTCTTATATATCCGCAACAAGAAATTACATCGCTATAAGTCGGCTCCAAAGAAATAATAAAATGAATGCAAACAGTTGGTTCAAAACAAATAAAGATTATTCATGTGAATCAACCAAGGTCAGCCATAACATAGTGAAGACCAAAAATAACATCCTCAAACACAAAATACTTCAATTAATTACTCCTCGAAGATCCACAACACGCTTCAACACCTTGTCGGCCAAGAACATGAAAAACATGAACACGCAAGAGAAAATCTCGGATCACGAGCACAACGATCAATGTGGACGTGCAACAAAGATAGAGAATGAACTAGAAACATCCACAAACATTATGAAACACCATAGAATCATCCGCAGTAACTAAACTTACTGAAATCACATGATCCTCATTCAGGAACACAAACGGAAGTAACAAAAAAACTGTCAGAATACAAATCTTCATTACTTGATCGTGTTTCATGAGGATCTCTGAAACTTGACGTGGATAAACTAGATATACTCAACAAGAAACCCTTTATTCCACAACCTTAGAACAGCAACGTACTGATCACACCAATAGAAAGAACTTCACTTCACCACTGACAACCTGTAGCACTTCTTATTACAATTTTCTCAATATCCTCGACATATACAGCTGCTAATGCAACAATGCTATTAGTGTTGACATCAATGACAACCACATATCAGCAACACAACCACAACATTCAACAAGGCCCTTATTAATTTGAACTTTACAAATAATTTATCCTCAAATAATTACAATCCTCATAAAAATTAATAAATTAACCACTTAAAATTTAAAATATTGTGAGCCCTTAATTCAATAGTATTCGGGCTTTAGGAGGTTAGGATTTGTTGTAATATTTAATATTAGGGGTGGGGCTCAACTAGGCCCGAGCCCTCCTTTTTCTCCAAACCTTCCATTTAGTCTTCATCAAATACAAAGCCCTCCGAAAATATCTCACGCCAAAGGCTTGGCCCATTGGTAGATAGCATGAGTGGGTAGAGAGGGGTCGGTGGTTCAAACCTTACCCCTGTCAAATTGCATTTAGAATTCCTTAAATAAAGCATGCTATAAATAGTCTCATGAGGATATTGTGTGGTGTAGTGGTGCAGTGCACTTCTTATAAGGCAAAGGTTGGTGGTTCAAATCCCCAACCAAGATTTTAGCAAACAATTTAAACCACCTCTGCAGGAGGTAAACACAAGTGCCACGTGGCACCTTTCTATTCATGCACACAATGACACATGTCACATTGTGATTGGTCAATGCCATGTCATTGATGTCTCGCCATCCTATGGATGTCACGTCACCTTGATGACTGTACCTACCACGTCAACATGTTGCCTACCAAG
>VDFB02149172.1:0-10995 GCA_007258455.2 Sequoia sempervirens | reverse complement strand
AGGAATTAACGCGTTTTCAAATTATCTAATGATGAGGACAATGTAACCTTAATTTTATAAAATGGTGATGAATTATTTCATGACACTTACCATAATCATATTGTGTATGAAAGCCAAAGATAACTACATGTACCTATTTTATTTTCAACATATTTCCCATTCCTAACTCTATTTCCTAGAATATAATAATTTATGCTAGTGAGGCTTATTATGTTTTGCGGCCCTTCTAGTTTTAACATAATAAAAACTTATTACGTTTACACCATTTAAGAGGTAGATAATATTTTTATTTTTTAAGAGATAATAAGTAAAAAATTATATTTAGAAAAAAAAAATGATATTCTTAATTTGAGCCAATCAATTTTTCTAACATATACTTTTAGTTACAATTTTGAAATTTATATATTATTAATCAAGATAAATTTATTATTAATTTGTTTGGAAGACCCTATTTTCTTGTCATGGGGTGTAACCCTTACAATTTTGGTTGTTGTCTTTTTCTCGTCTCTCAAGTGTTTTCTTATGTTTTATGTTTTGTTGGCTATTATCAATTTTTCTTCAATTCTATGTGACTATTTGAATATTTTATGGTTTTGAGTAGTTTATTTTTTTATTCTTACTTGTTTCATTCAATTCAATTATTTTATTTTTATAAGAGATCGACACCCTTGCAATCCTATTTATTTTTTCAAAAATATATTATTAATCAAGATCAATAGAATTGTGAAAAAATATATTTTAATTACAAAGTCAATGAATTATTCATTAGAAAGAACCTAAGCTTTTTTTATGATACATCTAATCTAGTGTCTTATTAATAATAATAAGTCACTATATTGCAAAAGGGTGATAATCTCCAACTTTCTTTTAAGAATACTTTTGTTGATATTTATTTTTGGAATAGTTGTATGTACCTTTAGTAAAGAAAACTTTTTCTACAAAATAGTTTAATAAATCCATTGAAAGCTGGAATATATTTATTTAATAGCAGGGAAATGCTGCCATTTACATACAGCTGCAAGAACCGTCAACACCTCTCGGCTGAGAAGGACTAAAAAAGCTTGTTTTCTGAAACCACCCAATATAAAGATTATTCAAGCCATAAATGTGCTTAGCCCAACAATGAAAGAACAGATCTTCAAAGTTCAAACTAAAAGGAACGACAGAAGACTAATTCATTTTACGACAATTTTTTCTAATCTCTCCTCGAGGCTTGATGAGAGGAGTAATGGAACCCATCTTTAACATAGACTTAGCAAATTGTTGGAAGAACGCCTGGGAATGGCTGGCATAGAACTTCACTAAGGCCGCCGTCTGGCTACCATTTGTAGAATACAGAATCTCATCTGTTATAAGAAGACCCCTTCCCACTTCCAAGTTCTTGAAATAGTTTGTGTCGAATTTAGTAGGGCTCACAGGATCCAGTGGTGTGGTTTGGTTGTCGTCAGTGCCGGTTTGGGGACATAAAGTCCTCAGCTGCTTTAAATATCCCTGGTCCACAGTGGGATCGGGCTGTCCATTTCCTGTCAAGTTGTATAGCCTTTGCTTGAAGCTTGTGCACCGAGATAATCCTATTGTGTGTCCACCTGTAATAAAGATAATTCAATCTATCACAATTACAGCTATACCCATTAAACGAGGGTGGCAACTGGCAATGCAGACAGTGTTTAAAGCATAGGGTTTGTGGGTAATAACTAACTATAGATAAGTAAGCGCGTCACATTTAAGTTAAGTGATAAATCATACCAGAGAGAACGACCAGGTCAACCACGTTGAGCCCTTGGAGCTTGAATTTGGTCTCCAGTGTCTGATGGGTTGAATTAGGTGCAGGAATATTATTGTTCGCCCCGCTCTTGCTTGCACTTCTGGAATCCCTTCTTCCTAGAGGAACAATCCATGACGGTCCTCCACTCTGTAAACATTAGTAGTAAAACATTTAAGTCAAAATTTTACACTTTATCTATATTTAGTATCTCCTCATACCAGGTCATATTAATCAAAACATAATGTGGGCTCATCATACAAGGACTACTGAATCCCGAGCTGCGACAGTAAGAATATCAGCACAAGACACAACACCGGGACAGGCTTTCTCCACTGCACTCTTTATGTTATCCACGACGTTGAAACCTCTTGCAGAGTTCCTGTTCGGAACAGCTGTCTTCTCTCCTGTGAAGTTGGAGGTGTCGTCAAGCAGAATTGAAGCATCACATCCCTACATCACACATAATAAGTATGATTGGAGGCAAGTGGGCGTAGTACAAAAACGGAGATTGAAATAAAGGGTGCTCACCTTAACGAAACAATCATGAAAATGTAGTCGAAGCAAGGAAGCAGCCATTCTTGGTTCCTTTTTCACAGCCTTTGCCACTGCCGATTTAATGATTGCTTCAGCTTTGGGACAGGATTTGGCATAATAGTCATGGAACAGACCATTTCCACCATTTTGTGCTTGTAATGGGTGAAACCATAGCATCAAAGCAGACCCGAAAAGCATGAGAACAACGGGAGTTGTATTCTCCATTTGTCCTATCTCTGCAATGGTGGGGAAGGGTATCTGAATGACTGCTATTCCACTTTAGAAAAGAGAAGAGAAGCTTGAGATTAATGATGTGCTATTAGGATGAATATATATCTTGTAAAACTGTGAATATCTTCCTCCTTACATTAACTTAATCTTTTTGGTAGCAAATATCTTATTATTTAGAAACCATGAATTAGAAATGAAGGGTCTAGCAGGGCTATTTACAGCTAACAGGAGGTGCTAAGTCAAGCTCGCAAGGACCGACGGATTGGAATTAGTAAAAAATTGAAAGAGATGCTCCAACAACTGTATAATATTACAAAGATCTTTTCTACGGATTGGTGATGACACGAAAACAAATGCATAAAGAGTCCCGAAAACGATAAGGTTGACGGAAGGGCTTAGCTAAATAAAGTTATATAACCTAAACCCATTTGGTACCGAATATTCTATAATTTTAGAGTGCAGCGCAATGAACTGATTATGTGAAAGCAGAGCAGGTGAGATGATTTGAGATGTTTTGTTTTCTTCTTGATATTTTCTCTTCGATTTTGGGCGATGGGGACCATAGCTCTATTCCTGTCACATCAGATCATCTCAATCCCAATTATTCAAACGACGAAATGAATAATAAAAAGGTGTGTAGGTAAAGCTGTTGCATTCCATACATAAATCATATTTCCCAGTGTTTGTACGTTCTAACCAATCTTCCTTCATTATATGGTAATTGTTAGTGCTTTCAAATACAATTCAGAAGGCTAACCCTCATGCACGTCAAGAACTAGGCCCTACGTTCCTTAGAGTCAAGCATTCTGCCCTAACGCATTGTCACATGTGTTAGCACTGAAAAGAGGTTGCTGAAACATGCAAATTCCCGTCCACTACGGGGCACATGGGCTATAGCTACAACTTTTAGCACAGTGCTGAACAGGATTTTGATCACGACTCTACGATTTCTGTTTGAAAGCCCATCTTAGCTCAAGGGTTTAATTCCAAGGTAGAGCTTCATTGTCAATATTATTTTGTTAGCCGACAGTTACTATCTAATCACCATACTGCACATATTTGGGTGTTTCCCCATGAAATCTCCTTTATCCGCCGAGAGTTGTTCTTTTCGCGAAGTTGGAAAGGCTCACAATCAAGAAATTAGTCATCAACCTAACAAAGCAACAGTACCTGAAAAAGTTAACAGTTTCATGCTCAAAAGACTAATTAGTTACTAAAGAAATGTGTTGTGGTATATTGAATGTTTAATTTCCTCCACGTCCAAGTAGTTAAATAAGAAATTTAGATTAAGAATAACAAGCAATAGTACCTAAAAAAGTTACAGTTCATGCTCAAAAGACTAATTAGCTACTAAAGAAATGTGTTGTGGTATATTGAATGTTTAATTTCCTCCACGTGTAAGTAGTTAAATAAGAAATTTAGATTAAGAATAATATGTTTAATGTGCAATCCTGGTAGAAATTAAGGGAGAGTGTTGGAATGTTCTAGTAATTTCTACCACAGATAAATATAGATAATAGTAGATAATTCTTAGAATATTTATAGATGCATTTACTATTCCTATTAAGATCTCATGTCATCTTTATTTTTAGAATTGCCATCATAATTTTAAAGTCGTCTATAAATTGAGACAAACATAAATAGCTTTTCAGTTGAATACAATTTTTTTATTTGTGTTGAAGTATTGAGTATTCTTCCATGCCTCTATTCACCAACATAAGATAGGCATCTGAATATACGAGTACATGTGTCTCCATCACAGGTGGTGAGACAAAAGGAAAAATCTCCCGAATTAACACTTAAATAGCATGAATAAGAATTTGACTAGAAAAATCTAAAAGTTAACTACACTAACATACCCAAGTATATTTATAGGGTGTCTATTTGTCTTTTTATCTTGGAAGATGACACAATCTCTTTGTAGTGGGTGAACGTTTCTCTATTTTCCATTATATCTTGCTAACATCATCTTTGATTTGAAATGTTTCCTTGACCTCAAGACATCCCAATGGCTATATCCTATTGAATTTAACTAAACCTTGTATCTAAAATTTTTAGAAGATTTCTATAATTTAGAGTAAAATATTTTCATAAATTTTATAAAGCTAAGTGTAGATTTCTCCTATCCAATTATTCCTTGCTACACGATCATTTTCTAACCATTAATGCTGAGAAATTTTTTTCACCCTATTCTAATGTCTTTCATATTTATATTTTCATTGTAACTTTATTTAGTTCTATTACTAAGGCTTTTAAACAAGCAAAGTAGAGGTTGACAACTTCTCTTAGTTTTTTTAATGCTCTTAGTTCTTTCCTTTCATCCTAGACCTACTAGTACTAAGTATGAAGGGTCCCAATCAATGAAATTTTACTTCCATATTAATCTTTTGGGATATATTGAGGTCAACTACATGATTTGATTCTTAATTTGTTAGAGTTGTCCCTTTAGTACTTATGGTGTTGCTAGCCACCACAAGTAAATTTGGTATAATGAGTTTGCACTTGATTGTGTAGGTTGTGTAGTCTTTATTTCTACTTCCAACTTAGTACATATGAAGTGACACACTTCTTATTTCTTCAATCTAGTTTTTCTTTATTTACTCCATTAATTGTTCTCTTACCACACTTACTTGGTTCTACATCTATTGTGCCATGGCTTCTATTATTTTATTTAAGTTGTCCTAAGGTGGATACATTATTCCTAATTAGTTGTGTGATATTATTTATGATGTATTTAAAACCTTTTCTACTATGTGAACTACATCAAAATGTTGCTTGAATAAATCATCTAGTTTTGTTTATTATAGTATGTTTTCCTATATGAAATCCATCTAAAGGTGAAATTATTGATTAGAAGTTATAGACTTGGTGAGTCAGGAGTGGTTGCAATTTATTTAGTTTAATAGGATTATTTGATTTTTTTTGAACCATTTGTTGAGATGGATATGGTTTTGGTATTAACTATTGCAACATTATTTTTTATTTAGCTCATTATTTTACTTGGTGTTGTAGACACCTAAAAATGCCCTGAGTATATCACACAGTGAGATTTCACCTATTAACACCATTTCTCTCCTAATTCATCTATTTTCACCTATTTAATTAAATAATATCAATTATTTAGTTAAATTCACCTTTTTCTTCTATTAGTCAAATAATTATTTTTATTTGATTAATTCATCCTTCACACTATTTTTTCTTCCCTGATGATTAAATAATGCAAATTATTAAATTAAATTTCATTCACCCTCTTTGATTAA
The DNA here is from genome assembly GCA_007258455.2 of Sequoia sempervirens. Classification (NCBI taxonomy): domain Eukaryota; kingdom Viridiplantae; phylum Streptophyta; class Pinopsida; order Cupressales; family Cupressaceae; genus Sequoia; species Sequoia sempervirens. The sequence goes on along the minus strand of VDFB02149172.1, from coordinate 5,205 downwards.
ATAATTCTTGAGTTCTTAATTAAAGTTTATAATTCCTCCACTTGCACAATTAAATAATTTCCTAATTTTTTTAATTGACTAATATTTCATCCATTCATTCAAAGAATATTCTCATGGAATATTCCCCTTTCAAATTCAAATTTCTCCCTCAACATAGAAATATCTCCCATATCCTTCCTAAAATCAAGGGATTTTTTATTCTCTCGAGCATTATGGATAATTGATTTGATTCTTGATCCATTCCATTATGAATTATCAACCCTTGATCCTATCTTTGATCCATGTCTTGATCTCTAATCCAATTACCTCCATTGATTAGCTAATTCAATCCTCACCATTGATTCAATCTAAAAATCTATAAATACTTCCTATTTTAAATGATTATTTCATCCATAACCATTGAGAGCACCCTTACTTTACTGAAATTCCTACTCATCTTTGAGCTTTGAGCATGTTTGGATCACCATTATCATCCTTTTCCAATATTTTACATCACCCTTAACAATGGATAAGGAAATTTGAGCAATCAAACATTCAACCATCACTCAATTACACTCAATCCAGAATGGGATTGTTGACTTTCACCCTTAGTTTAGTGTCATTGTATTTTAATTGATGTTTTATACTTTGAAATGAATATTTCTTAAGGTTGTAGGCTAATTTCATTGAATATGGCACCTAATTGTTTAATAGCTTTCTTAATTCTAGTTTAATTCTGTTGTATTTGATCATGCTAGTTCACCATATGAATATTCAAGGAGAAAAATAATATCATCTATCCTGTCTCATCACATATCTAATAAAATCTCAAATAATCATAGGTTTGTTGGTATCTGAATCAATCTCAATAAATCTTGATCTATCCATCCCATTCTTCTACTTCTATCCATGCTAACACTTTTATCTTCGTATCATGACATACAAATATATATATATATATATATATAAGCATCGATCATGCATCCACAAAACATCAACATACATCCTACATAATCATTACATATCATATAAATAGATAAAAAAGGAAATCATACATAAAATTGCATTGCATCCATCCTACATCCATGAATCGTTACACATACACATATACATGCATACACATCATATCATGAGCATATTAATAAATGAAATAATTATTATCCATACCATAAATTATATACATAACATCTCATATCCATAATACATCCATACATAACATCCATAAGGAATCTATAAGCATAGCAATATTACATCACATAGATCATAAGCTAGAAATATCTCCCACATTTCCTAAAATTAAGGGATTTTTTATTCTCTTAAGCATTATGGACTCTTGATTAAGTTATTGATACATGTCATTATGAATTATCAACCCTTGATTGAATCTTTGATCCATATCTTCATATCTAATACAATTTCCTTCATTGATTACCTAAATCAATCCTCATGATTGATTCAATCCAAAATTATATAATTACTTCCTATTTTAAATGATTATTTCAGTCATAACCATTGAGAGTACCCTTACTCTACTTAAATTCCTACTTATCTTTGAGCTTTAAGCATTTTTGGATCACCATTATCATCCTTTACAAATATTTTGCATCACCCTCAACAATGGATAAAACAATTTGAGCAGTCCAACATTCAACCATCACTAAATTGTACTCAATCCACAATGGGATTGCTATTTTTCACCCTTAGTTTAGTTTCATTATGTTTAAATTGATGTTTTATGTTTTCAAATGAATCTTTCTTAAGGTTATAGGATAATTTAATTAAATATGAAATTTAATTGATCGATAGCTTGCTTAATTCTAGTTGCATTTAGTTGTATTTAATCATGCCAGTTCATCATATTCAATAAAATTAAACTATCATGTCTAATACAACTAAATTAAACTAGAATTAAGCAAGCTATTGATCAATTAAGTGCCATATTCAATTAAATTAGCCTACAAACTTAAGAAATATTCATTCGAAAGCATAAAACATCAATTGACACCTTAAATGCATGAGTCTTCTCAACTATTTGCCATTTTCTCTTTGAAAATTATTTTCCATGTGTTATGCTATTTCTTGATTTCCTCCATATGATTGTTGTTTACAAAAGAAAAAAAATTCTAAAATTTTATGATGCAAATTAACAAGAGGAAGAAGATGAAAGAAACATATTTCAACTCTTTTTGTATTCATGAAACCCTAACTTGGTTATACTAAATTTGGTTTTTCACTTTGTTGTTTTAATTTTAAAGTAGGGGATAGTAATGTTTTAATCATAAATTTTATTTGGTTTATTGGCTTTCTCGAACTTTTAGATATGTTCTATTAAACTTTGATTTGTGGAAACCCTTTAAATGTTATCATCTAACTCCTCGTATTACATTCTATGTGATCAGATATGTAAGACTATTTTATTATAGATTTTATTGTGAATAAGGATGTCAATATTTTCTTAATAAATCCAAATTGGTGATCTGGGCTAATACAATTTTTGAAAAAAAATTCTAAGATTAATAGTTGAAAACCCCATTAAATTTCATCTTTCAATATCATGTGGATCACTTTTAATGATAAAATTTGTGAAACTACTTTGACTCAGTTTATTGTTTGGCATAGGGGCAGAAATGTTGTAATCCTCAACAATTGATTAGTCAAGTGGGTTAGGATAGGTATTTTCTATTATTTTTTCTCTAAACTTATTATTGATTATTTTTATATAATATAAATACCCTAGAATATACATTATACAATTTATTTAAATAAAATTAAACATTTACACAACATCCTATACACAAAATATTTCATTAAGACTTGGTTCTTTCTAAATTAATATTATACTTTGAATTCCAAATTCCTCCAAGATAACAATAGCTAACCTTTATTCTTCTTATTCATTTCTATCAAGTTTAACACCTTCTACCACAATTAAACTCTAAATTACAATGCATATCTAGGTTCTTAATAACATTGTAAAACCCCACAAGACCAACATGCTTCTCCCTTGAAATCCATAGGTTGAAAGTTCCAAGATAATATTTATTATTCAATACATGTACTTGAAAGACAAAGGTCAAAGAAAAATAATCTTGGTCAATGGGATCTCCTCCCAACCATAGGATTGAAAATCAATCCACCCCTGAGATCTAAGGGTCACATAGTTCTCCCTTACACACACCATCGTATTCACAAGGGTTCCTTAATCAAATTACACAATATACTACATATGCACAATGAAAATACACATACTATAATTCATCACCCCAACCCTTAAATAGTTAACAAATTAAGAGAAACTAAAACATGGTGGAACTCCAACAAGACAAAACTAAACACATAGTTTCAGAAAATACCTCAAAGGGATCTAGCAATAACTTGCACATAAATTTCAAAACATAAACAATATTTCATGCATCTTAGACAAAGATCTACAAAGAGGTAGACCTTGCCAAACTAAGTGCAAATCTAAAAGGTGATAGTGTCTCCTTCAAGCCCTATTCTTCCATTATTTCTCTCCCATCCTCTCCTCTATCTCCACCAAGGATTCTCCTTCCCAAAAGGAGAAAGCATCCCAAGGAAAAAAACATAACCTAAGTAAAGAGAGAGAATCCAAGGAAAAAGAGAGAAGCCAAGAAAAAAGAGAGAAGCCAAGGAAAAAGAGAGAGGCCCCTTATCCTTTCAAAGAGAAAGAATATAGAAGGGAAAAGGGAAACCAACTCCCCATAACTTCCTAGCCACCCAACCAAATCCAATTTTTGCCACTTTTCAGAAGTGGGCAATTAGAGTGGATTTTAGATTTTATTTAAGGGTTTTTATGGAGTAAAAATATCCCTAACCTATAGACCTAACACCTAGGAAAAAAATTGTATGCTTAATACCACATAAAGAATTCTCAAAACATATAGTAGGGTATGTGCAGATCATCATGGAAAAAATAGGCCCTTAAGTGGCAAAAAATTAGAAAAATCAGAGTTAGGAAACTTGACGTAAAATTTGAATAAGTTATCCAACGCCTGGTCGTGCAAACCCCAGAGCACACACACACATGCAAATAATTTTTTTTTTTAAAACAATTAAATTAAACATGCAAATACATTAAACCATAATCACATAACACATTACATAACATTAACACACTTAGTTCTCTGGGGCATGAGGTTACTTCGCAACAACTAAATGGAAACAAAGATAAAGATTACAACATAACCATTTATATTATAATAACCATGAATAAGGATACATCCAATAACCATGATGTGAGAATAATAACATCACATAATACAACCATAATAAATCTCTTAACAAAGATACAAATGATCCTAACTATTACATCATCGTTTTAATATTACATTACAATCTCTTGATAATTGAATTACATTGAATTTCCCAACATGTGGGATGATACAAGTACAATGAAATCTGAAATACAAAGTGAACACTGGTACAACTCCAACTGCGGAAATGCTGAGAAGACAGGATGTTGATGGGGAACCCAACGGGTGCGGAGCACATTCCACCCAACCATGTGAATTACAAGTAACTCACCCCCCGTGCTCAGAGGTGATGAGGAAGAGAACCCGACCATGAATGCCAAACTGACTCAACAACAACATAGTACAAAAACAAATACAACTCAAGGCATCCAATGAAACAACCATCGACGTTCACAAATCACATAACAAGTTAAAACTATGAAACTCATCACAATTAAACAAAGCATCACTGATTATACAAATAACCAAATAGAAATCATAAACCAAATTCACAAGACTCAGAAACAACATAAAGATTACAATATCCAAAATACACTTCCAAATAAATCTAAAACAATAACCAGAATACAATTCCATATAAATCTGAAACAACAATTCAGTACACAATTCCAGAGGCAACAAGAAACAAGGCAAACCGGTGTCAAGTGGAGAGTGTCATCGCATAGCTCTCATGGGATCCCCTAGCCCTTCCTCCAACTGAGGTGTCGGCACCCATCTATGGATCCCCTGGCTCTTCCTCCTACTTGAGGCATCAGCACCATAGGGTAGCTCATGTAGAGTCGATAACCTCTCATGAAGACGAGATTATGACTTTGTCGACCATGGCCTTCTCATTCTATCATTAGTCTATGATAGCCCTAATGCATAGACGAGGAATCCAATGTTTATTATCTTGTGTGTTTTACTACCCATCCCCCTAAATGCTATTTTTTAGGTTATCACTTGTTTAACT
>VDFB02149171.1:0-26800 GCA_007258455.2 Sequoia sempervirens | reverse complement strand
ACACAAAAGATATAGAACCACTAACCTATGAGCAAACACAAATGTAAAGTTCCCTTCCCAAATGGTATGGAATTTTTCCGATTACTCTTCAGTTTGATAGATATACTATTTTATCAAACTCAACATAATTGCATTGCATAAATAAGAAATGATTCGGAAGGAAATGCATATAACAATCTGATAGGCAAAATCTGGACTTCACTTTTAATGTTTAACTGAGTAATATATGAAAAAAAGCATTTCAGACCATTACATACTCATACTAAGAAATTACATTGAGCAGTCCTTGAATATTAAAGCTCAGAAATTGTCTCAGAGACACAATGGCAATGAACTAACAGAGATATGAATAGGGCAATGATGTCTATGCTCAGATAATAAATATTTCTGACTGTTACAGTGTTTTTCCTCTGCTAAAATGCAGAGTTAACATTCAAACTCAAACTCAGAAATCATTGGCAACTTACAATACATTGTTAAATAAGTAAAATCTGTTTGTTTCTATTTCTGGTTGGGAATGTTTCCCAACGTTTTTGTGATTACTTTTTTTATTGGGAAAGTTTCATATCGTTGCATTTAGTGTCTTTTTCAGCTGTAGCTGTTGCTGTATATATTTCATTTTTGTCTCAATAAAGTGTGAAGACATTGGCTGCATATTTTCTGAGTAAAACTATAAAGTTTTTAAATCCTCCGCCTCTGTGATCTTTATCACAGCTTTATTGTTTACAATTTATTTATTTTCTGATTTTGCAAGCTGTATACTGTTATTTCTTGGTATCTGTTTCTTTTAATTCTTCTAAGATACATTCCATACAATAGTTCAGACTTCATACCCTCCTTTTCAACACAGTTACAGTAGTAATAGCAGTTTATAGAGCTTCAAAGATTGAGCCACAACAGTAGTAATGCAGATACAAACAAATGCAGACCTGGAATAAGCTTGTGGGAGGCTACACCAAGCAAAGTACTACCCAGAAAGTTGTTTCAGACCCACGTCTAGGAAAGGAAGACTCCAACGACCTTGTGCAAGGCAGTCACTATTGTCTGAAGATGATTTCAGACCCTCAAACCCAGTCGCTCTCCATTTCTAGGCTCACGCCCTGCTCAGGAAGCTTAGTCGACCTCTTTCAGGCTTGTATGAGTACCAACAAGTGCGCCCAGTTCCTTAACACAAGTTCTAGAAATGCTATAGAAGACCACGACCCTCACAAAGGCTGTCTTTCCATGATACCAGATTTCTTTGAGGCGTCCGGTCAAACAGTTCATGTGCATTGTCTATGCGTCCTCATTTTGTAAGCATGTCTACGAAAACATCATTGCCTTTCCATCCTGCTTTGATGGATTTCCATACCCTGTTCCAAAGCTCCCATTTTGGCACAGTCGGGGATACGCTGGCAAATAAAACTGATCGACATGGAAACCTGTTTGTTGCATCGTGAAGACAACCATGCCTTCTGTCCGCTGCAGAAACCATTTGCATCAAGCAAGAAAGGCCGTGTAAATATCTCAGCGACGAGGTAGACGTGAGTGCCTTTTTCCATCCACTCTCAGTTTATAAGATCAAACAAGCGGGAAAAGTGTTTGAATTCAAACTCTAACGGTGACTATTTCTTTAACAGAAACCAACGAGAGTGGAGGTTAGACTTGAGGAATGGGCCACAGCCTGCTAACCGCTGACTGTCAGGGCAATTATTTAGGCAAACAGATTTTGGCAAAGGAACGAAACAGGTTATGCGGGCCCACATCCACACGCTATGCAGTCAAAGCTTAGTGTGTGACATTTAAGCCCAGCCCATTCCATGCTTGTAGGATATGCACAAACTACGTCTGTTGAAAATATTTAGAAACTTCCAACCAAATGCAATTGGTTGTGTAAAGCCATACTCTGCAACCCTTGCTAGCAATAATTTTTCTTCCTAATCATTTACCTTTATAACCCATTTTCTTCATAATTTTCAAACCAACATTCTTTTCATTACAACTTTTCTCATTATCATCAAATCTAGCAAGATTTGTAGATACATTATTATTTTCATCTTTAAATTCTTCATCAAAAATAACTTTAGCAATGTCACACAATCCATCTGATTTATCAACAGAATAACACAAGTCTTTTGTGCCACATGAAACATCACATACCATTGGTTTTGACCTTAGACGTTCATTTTCTTCTTTCAATTTTATTATTTCTTCCTTCTATAAAGTATTTTATTTTTCTTATCTCTTTAGCTTTCTTTCATTTCATCAAATAGCTTTCATCTTTCTTCTAGAGCTTCATTTTTTTCTTTAACATTGTTCAATTTAATTTCAAGATCATAAATTCTTATCAATTGTCCAGTTTTTTCTATTGAAACTTGTTATTTATATTTATTAAGCTCTTTCAGTTCTTCTTCTAAAACATCTTTTTATTTCTTAACTCTTTTACCTTTTTATTTCTTAACTCTTTTACCAGTTTTTTCTATTGAAACAAATAATTTAAACTCACCTTGATGTGCACTGCACTTGACTATGATTATACTACAATGATTTGTATCTCTTTCTTCCTTTGATGATTGATTTGGCAACTTCGCGTGCCTACACTCTTCCTTGATTTCTAGTTACATCCTTCAACTTGTTCTTTTTTTCTCTTGGATAAATCTCTTTACACCAACTTCACATAAACTAATTGCAAATCTCTTTTCCTTTAATTACTTACAAAAAAATAACATTTACCTTTTGGTTACATAGTGTCGACAGCCTCCACGATCTCCTTTCTCAGCATCTTGGAATTATGTTATCAAAATACTAAACAAACATGATTCTATTTTAACAACTTCATTTAAAACTGCCAATCGTGGATCTCTTTTTATGTAGCCTCCACTAATCATTGGTCAAAACAATTCTCCGACCTATGTGAAAATAGGAGCTTTGGAACAGGGTATGGACATGAACGCTGCAACGGATCTGCCCTGATAGCATGTATGCAAAATGTGTAAGCTTAGACAAGGCACGTGAACTATTTGACAGAATGGCTCTGGATTGTTTGATAGAATGCCATGATTGCATGAAATGCAAAAATTAGAAGGAAAGATAAGGCACTTTATTTGTTTGACAAAATGTCTCAAAGAAATATGTTCTCACAGAATGTCCTATTGCAGGATATTGACAAAATGGATTGAGGATTTTCTCTTAGGTTCACGAACTGCCAAAAAATCTAATGGGTTGTAAAAACTCACCTAATTTTTGAGAATCTTAAATATTTACAATTTTTGTATCCAACACTATGAATCTAGTCTTAATATCACAAGTAAATATCAATCGAATCAAATCCATGACATTTGTCTTTGAGAGGAAGAGAACTCGCCCTCACAAGAGAAATGTTTTCAACAATTGCTTCCATTCCTATTATGTTCTTATTCCAAATGTAATATTGTCCCATGGGCTTGGTAAGTTCCTTGTTACTAATAGGAGTATATATATTAAAGACAAACATGGAAGAGATGTCCATGTTGACATTGTGTCAAATAAATCCTTTCGTGAGATTCATACCAAGCATTTCTATAAAGACACTCAGGATATCACCATCTTGGAAGAAGAAAACATTTTTAAATCTAGCTTTGTTGATTTCCACAAGGATATTATGTTTGATAGTTGTGCATTTTGTTGTTATATCTCTATTTATGTTTAGTAGTATGATATTATGCTTTCGAGTTGAGATATTAGAAATAGTTAGTATTAATATTGGCCTACTATGTTCTGATGGAACATCCTAATTGTATGTTATTAACAAAATATCACGGATTGTCAAAACATACAATGGATTGTAAAATCTCACCAAATATTTGGTAACTTTAAATATTTACAATTTCTTTATTCAACATTATGAATATAGTTTTAATGTCAAGAATAATATCAATCAAAGCAAATCCAAGGTATCTCACACTTACAAGAGCAATGTTGTCAACAATTGCTTCTATGTCTATCATACTATTATTCCAAATGTAATATTGTCCCATAGCCTTGATAAGTTCCTTGTCACTAATGAAGGTATAGATATTACACAAACATGGAAGAGATGACAATGTTGACATTGTGTCAAATAAATCCTTTCATGAGATCCATACCAAGCACTTCTAAAATGGCAGCCAAGATATCACCACCTTGGAAGAAGAAAGTATTTCTAAATATAACTTCATTGATATCTATAAGGATAGTCACCAAAGTGAATGAACAACTCTATTTGACTTTTTAGTACCACAAAGAGCATAGAAAGGAGAGAGAGAGAGAGTGTGAAATAAATGATTATCATATAGCTAAGGAGTTAGAAGCATTTGACAAAAACTAATGATGCCAAAACCCTTTGAACTAAACCAAATGTGTGGGAAATATCACTCCAACATAGGAATTGATTAGTACATGGTGCCACCGAGGAATGCTCATAGAAGGTGGAATGATTGTACGAACATCAAGATTAAATGTGTTATCCATCCCATATATTGGTAAGGTTAGGCCACCCATTGATAACAATGTGTGACAATTAAAAATTTTAAACTGACTAGTATAACACAAACTTCATTGAAAGTGATATTTAGTCTCCAATTAATAGATAATTTTTTTTATATACATAGAATGATCACCTTGAAATTGCCCTTAATTATTATTGTCAGTGTTGCATGATTTAAACAGTAAGAAACAAATCAAATGGGCTTAAACTCCTACTTCATTCTAAGATCAGTTCCCTCAAATTGTCATAGAAGACAACTTTTTGTAGGATTTTCGTGAGGAACCTCCAATTACTTCATCATATGATTTTTTAATATTAAGACCAATTATCATTCTTTTTTATTTGTGTTGGAAATTGATTGATTTCTTCCATATCTAGTTTTTGAGTTCACTTACAAGGAATCCAAATTGATCTCTTTCTTAGTGAAAGGTTTCATTAAGATTTGACTATCTTCACTTGCAATAATGAAGGGAATGAACCATAAGAAGTCTATTTCCTCCTACAAGTTTGATCCCTCCTCACTTCCAAGTAATTCACTAAAAGAGAAGATTGATTCAACCCTAATGAGTTTAGAATTGGTGCAAGATTCTCCTCTATGAGATTTGATATAAGTGATTTTTTTAGCTTCTTCTTTCCCTAGTTATGTTGCGAAATTTTTGTATGTTCTTTTTACCTTTAGTTAGCTAAATTTCTCAAGATTGTTTCCTATAGATTTTATTTTATTTTTCTTGTAAATCTATTAGTTTTGAGATAAGATATATTTCATTCATGAATTGATCGTAATTCATCCCTCTAACTATGATTAATTCATTGAGAGTGTTTAGTTCTATTTCAATTCTTTTGTTTTCAGTATAATATTCTTGATAATTTGTATTATTTTTCCAATCTTTATGGATATTTTAGGACTACGATTTTTTTACTGGAGCATACATCTTGGTGCTTCTTACTTTTTAAAGCTCACTTCCCCAATGTTTGACAAGATCTTTGAAGGATTGATCTTAAAACTACATATTTTTAAAGATGAAGCTATATGTGGGGTTTAGTTGATCTTTCATGACTTGTAAAGTAAAGGGAAACTAATCTGAACCCAAGCTTATGACTATTTCACATTTTATGGAATCAGTATACTCAAGCCATTTGGAAAAGATAAAAAATATATCCAATTTCTTTGCTAATTTTCTTAAATTTGTCCTTTTGTTGGTCCATGTGAGTATTTTATTCCTAGGTATTAAATCTAGAGTGTATTAATCTAGATTTAAAGAAACTAAAATCAATTTGTGATAGATTGGTCCTTCTTATACCTCATTGTTTGTCATTTGAGGTCAATATTATAGTAAAATATTTACATACCATATATAATTAACTTATAATGGGTTTTATGATGTAATAAATTCTCTCATAACTTTATCTCCTAAGTGTGGTACACTTAAGTCCATATATGGTGAAAATAAAAAATTATAGTTTGGAGATAATGCTAGTTACTTAAAAGAGTTTCCAATTGGTTATTTGGTTTACCCTACCTATTTTGATAAAAATTTGAAACTATTAGAGGCATCTTTTTCTTTGATAGATGAGGCATCCATTCACATGTTAATGTTGTGATAGCTTATTTGCCTCTTTAAATTTGATTTTAGTTTTTGTAAAAGGATCATGCCTAGTTTCTATATATCTAAGGAATTATTTACTAGGTATCATTTTGATATAGTCATGGTCAAACTTGGGTCCAATGAAGGACTATGCAGTCATCTATATTAACATCAAAATACACACACAAGACATAGATCTTAGAAATAACAATGGATTCTTATTTAATTAAGCTTACATGATTATCACCATGATTAAAAATTATCACTTCTTTATAATGGGCTCTATTACATGCTAGGTCATAATCATTTCATTACACTCACTATGACAATTCAAACATAAATTTCACTAAAATATATCCTTATAGTTATACACTAGTCTAATTACCTCCACTATGTTGTATTAATGTTTCCCTTTGGGTCACACTCCAATTCATACTCATTTTTCTCTACTCACAATATTTATCTAAGACATCATAGTCTCACTCTACTTATGTTATTGCTCTCAACTTCTTTCATTACCTCGTCACATACCTTTCTTTGATCCAAAACTATATATATATATATAATATCCACATTTTTTTCTAAAGGTTTGTGTTGGTCACAAGTTGGAACAAATTCCAATACCGCTTGTAAAATGCCATCAACTATGAATAACAAAATTATAAATTTAAGCAGTTCAATGGTGGATAAATTTCCTCATGGTACTCAATACTCATTTTCAATGGTTCAATAAGTCCTTACAAAAATTACATTATTAATTCAAACTCTAAAAAACTTGTCATACATGAAAATAATCCTAATTGTTCACAACTATCCACTTGGTAGACAATATTGTACCTTGATTTACTATCTTTTTCTCATCTAATTATTGTTAAACATTAACATGAAACTGAAAAAATAACAAATCAAATTAATCCTAAAACTTTTAAAGCCAATTTCAAGTTATGACGAAATATAATAACTTTATTCATGTCATAAACTACTATCTACAAAACTAATAGAGAAATAAATAACTAAACTAAAGCACTTTTCTATAATGGTGCAATATTACCATAGTACTTAGGGATGTCCTACATCGCATACTTGGAGTCGATAAAAATGAGCCTTGTTTTCCAATACAAGCTACCCCTACCTAGGAATTCCAACCTGCTAAGTTTCATCAACTCGTTATTTCCACATATTCAGGTATACCTCAAGCAATCCACCCTATGTAGTAATTTTTGTACTAGTATTTGACACTTAATTCTATTAATCATATTATATAGTATTTTTATTTTTCAGTATTTCATCACAATCTTCTCTATCCCTCACATATGTTAGCCTCCTTATTGGTTGTAGATAATTTTATATTACATTCTTTACTATTGCATGTTCCTCAATAAAACTCCTTATCTTGTTATTTTTCTTCCTTGTCCTTTAGTTGAGACTTTTATTCTCACATTCCCTAATCTATGGTACTTCTTTTGTATTTTCAAATTTTTTTTTCATCCAACATACCATATATCCTTGGAATATTACATATAACTCCTCTCCAACACACACGCTTGCATTGCTATTAAATTATCCCTTACTTTCCCTTAGGGGCATCAACTCATATCTTTAGATATATTTTGGTAAGGTGTGCAGGTGTTATCCCTCTCATCATACACCTACACCATACATGATATGCATCCATCAATGCAATGTTTCTAGCACCTCATCATAATACACTCCTATGTTGAACCCCACCAAAAAAATTCTTCTATAGTATCTTATATCACTAGTACTGCCACCATCCAATCTTATATGGTTGTGACTACTTCATCCAACTTAGCCTAAAATTTTCTATCATTTCTATAGACACCAAATTATCCATACTCACTACTCCTTGTTCTATTCTCACAATCTCCATCCCAAACCACATAGTCTCACTCTTCTTCCATTCTACCTAATTTTTTCTTCCTTTACCTCTTTTCTTATCTTCATTCAATCCAAAACATAATATATAAACATAAAAAATCCAATTTGATCAATATTAGCCACAACATAGCAAAAAGCCAAATAACACATGTAAAATATCATCAAAATTACAAATTCAAAGGGTTAAATAATGGATAAAGATCTATGTGGTGTTCAACACCTGTCCTCAAGGGTTCATAAATCCATATCTTCTATTATTTAAAACTTTAAATCACTTGCCATGCATGAAAATAATCCCAACTATGCACATTTGTCCACCTAATAGATGCTCTCAAACTAGTTTACTATATTTTTTATCAATAAATTCTTCTTAAATTTTAGCATCACACTCAAAAATAACAACTTAGAAGTTATTCCCAAAAATTTAAAAGTCAACTTCAAGTTCTAATAAAATTTGGTATTTTTCTTCATCATAGACTACTAACTACAACAAAAAAATAAACAAACAATTGAACTCAACTAGAAAAATGACTTTTTCATAATGATTCAAGGTTACCACATTGCCTAGGTATGCTCTTGCTCTTGTTAGGGGAATTGAGGCCCTTAAACTCAAAAGTTAATATTGTCATTATAGTGGTGGAGGTACTCCCCCCTACTCTAATAATTTTTTTTTCAAAATTTAGTGTAGATTGAGTACTAGATTTGATCTCTTTAATTGTGACTTCTTGAATTATCGTACAAACCATTCTTATTTTGGGGTTGTAGTTAGCTTTGGCCTTTTGTGTCTCCTATTATGGTATTGATAAAAAATTAAATGAGACCAATATTTTGGCTTCCTCATTTTTACCTATAGGTCTTCCTTGTATACTTCTAATCCATTGGAATTTATTTCTAATGATCTAGTTTCTAGTTCAAGAGGAATTTCCTTAATGTTTCCACCAAACTAGGAGAGCAAGTCATCATAGTGAAAATTGATCAAGATTTTTTTGTAGGGTAGTTGGAATCTCCTCATTTCCTTTAATATTTTGTTGGTATTTTTAGTGTAAGGATTACTTAGGCTCAACTAATGATTTTCTAACCGATTTTATAATAATTTATGGGATATTCTATCTATATTTTTTGTGTAATGAATATTTAATTTATAATGCCTACAAAAGATTTGATTAACCTCAATTCCTATCAACTAATTCTAGCTTCCTATATTAGATTAAAGTAGAATTACATTTGATAAGGGTTTGGAAAAATATCATCTTATACATACACTAACATAAACCCTAGAATAACCCTACATAATTAATTCATATAAGATTTCAAAATTTTAAAGTGAGTTTCCAATTCACTCCAAGATTGTGTTGTACCAATATTCTTCAAGAAGATAGCAAATTCTAGCACCTCCATTGTTATCATTTAAGGAACAAGAGTTATATTAACTAAATTTTGATTTAAAAATAAGGACATTCAACTAGGTGAAATTTGAGTACCATGACACATTGTGATAAAGGAAATGAATAGCAATAGTCTATAGTCTAGCTTTTGAACTTGAAGCACATGAAAGTGGCATATATATTTTAAATTTTGAATTAATGTAAAATAATTATTTATTGTATAAATTAAAAAAATATGTTTTATTTAAATTTGAAATAAAAAATGTTAGGTATTTTTCAAAACTTGACACTTTTCTTTAATTATTTAAAAAGTTAAAAAAATGATATCATCTCAAGAAATATTCTTCCTCTAGGGCATCATATTTTTTAATTTATTTTAAAAATAGAATTTTTTTAGATAAAAGGTGAGAGATCATCAATAATAAATGTATTAATAAAATGTAAGTTGGGGATATATATTTAAATATAGTAGTTAGATGGCCAAGTTTGAGAGAGAGAGGACCAATTGAGGAAGAAATTGAAGCATTGGTATTAGTGGAGGACACATCAATTTCAAAGTGGACATGGAGGAAGGAGAAGTAGTAGGGGGTAAAGGAGGAGGATTCCAAAATAGGAATCTAAGTGTCTTTAAAACCTCTAAGATCCTAGTTGACAAAGACTCCCTAGGATAGTCATTGTGAAAGTGTAGGGAATCCATGAAAGGGTATGGGATCATAATGGAAAAAATAGGTCCTTAGTGGCAAAAATTTAGAAAAATCAGTCTTAGGCAACTTGTAAAATTTGAATAAGTTATCTATATTATTTCAAAAATATGTAAGAATATAATCTGTAGAAAATTGAATGTAGTCTCTAAACTACTAGGTTTATTTAAAAATAAATAAAATCTATTTGGTGAAAATTTGAAATTTCAATGCAGAGTACTTAAATTTCAAGGAAAAATAAGAAGTAGGTGTCCTGTCTTACCACCCTAACTATAATAAAATGATAATATTTTTTATAAGATTTTATATATAAGTAGAGGACTCATGTCTGGATGTGATGCATATTTTTTTGTAATTTTTTCCAAGTAAATAATTAATTGTGAATTTTTTATTAAAATTTTAAAAAATATAAAAACTCGTATGTCGACCACCTTAACTTGGTCAAAATTCATGAAATTTATTTTTTTTTTTTTAATCCTATATATGTGAAGCATAGAATGTGATGCATGTTTCAGATTCAAAAAATGTGATACTGTTTGAAAGTTATAGATGTTTTCCAATCAACTTATCGATCAGGACTTTAGTTGTAATTCTAATAGAAAATAAATAATAATTATTTATTAAATTCAAATTAAAGCATAATTTATATTGGTGGAAAGCTGAGGATCTCCTCTAAAAACCTTTTTGTTTCATCAATTGTAAGAAAAGTTGTCACCACATACCCTACAAATACCCATAATATTGCCACTTTTTGGCCCATCATGATCACACATACCCAAAACTACTATAAAATTTCTAGTCATACTAGTCCACATTGTATTGAAAACATAAGAAGCTACATGAAAATTATTTAGCATTTCATGAGAGAATAAAATGCCTAGTTTGAGGTTGACCCATCATATCATCATAGGCAATGACAACTTGACTATAGGCAGTTGATGGTAGTAGAAAATCCTAAATGTACCTATTTAAGCAATTGTATTTGGGAATTCTATGTCCTACACCAATTCCACATAATTAGAGAGAAAATTAGAGATGATACCAAAGTAATAAAGTATCTTGGTGCCACCTTGAAGATCATCACCTAAAATAGCTTTGAAGGCCCTTTTAAACATGGGGCTATTCCATAGAGAAAATGTATGCTAGTGAGGTGGATTCAACTAGACCTAGAATGAATGGTTATAATTCTTTTGGAAGCACACAAATCGTTCTATTTATTTACATCTCACCCCTTCTAATAGGATGTAGAGAAGAAGAGAAGTAATATGATAATTGAAATAGTAAGAGACCATAAAGAGGAATGTGCCAATGATTGGCCATATGAGGTGAATAAAGGGACAACTATCATTAACATTTCTATTGATTCAAAGGTAGGTTGTAGTGGTACTGTAGAGTTAATAAAATTCTAAATAGAAGAAATTTAAATGAAAATTAGATTTAAAACTAGCATCCCATAATTGTTTACCATGTGGAGTTGTAGGCTAAGTAAATGAGTCATTTGGCTGAGAATATTTAAATGGTGCATATACTTTAGTAGTCAATGAAAGTGTACATGAAATCAAACTATGTAATAATTATGGAAATGATATTTTTAAATCTTGATACTTTATGTTTGAAGATGAGTCATAGACCATAGTATTTTCATTTTGGTCAATTCTCATATTGGTTATAATATGGGTAGCTTGATTTTCTTCTCTATAATAATGGTTGAATTCATATGAGGCAAATTCATCCTTGCATTATGGTATGAGAAAAAAAAAGTATTTTTTGTTTGAGGAATAAATCAACCTTATATTTGGGCAATACAACCTACTTGTAGAGAAAATAAAAGAAAATATTATTAATTAAAAAATAATATTTTGTTTTAGAAACTATGCTTTTAGATCTACAAAAGACTATTTTTTAAATAATTTCAAAAAGATTGTAATTTGACACCAAACACTAGTACACATTTTTGTTAGTAAGTACCTCTTTCCAAAAATATTCTAGCTAGATCTATCTTAGATACAAACTTTTTGTTTGAATCTAAATTTTGAATAGAAATATTATTATCAAATCTTTTTTTTTAAATGAATCTAACTAGATTGCAACGTTGATTATGTCCCAAATTGTACTTAGAATGTGCCTTGATAGTTTTTAGTTTCCTAACAATAACATTCTAGTGTGATTTTTTTGAGTCGAAACTACTTAAGTCACATAATTGATGTGTTAGAATGAGGAATGATTTTGCATGATTTTCTTAAAACCTATCATAAAGTGTGACAAAAATTTGGAATTTCACCCAATCATAAATTATTTATTACTTTCTTCATATAGTGATAGGTTTGAGGATAAGAACCTCATACTTAGAATGTATATTCAAGATCCCAAACTTGGGTTAGTCATTGTTTAACGTCAACAATGCATCCTATATTGCATGATAGAATATTATGTCTTTATTCTCCCTAACTGCTCATTTATCTCAATTTTTGTAACTATAAATAAAGGGGAGGATTGGATTTCTTTTTAATATTATATTTCTCTTGACTAATTAGTTGGGGATTTATTAGAGCCTTTACACAATAAAAGAACAATATAAAAATTACATCCATAAGAGAATAAATTTCCATAATAGTTAGGTGTAAAACACCTATACAAAAACATGTAGAAATATTAAATTACCATTAAAAACATTTAAACCAAAAAATAATGAAAATATATATCAAATTATAAATTCCACTCCGTACAAATACCACAACCATAAATAACAACATCATAAATAGAAAGGGAATCAACAAAACTCCCTAATGCCAAAATCTTGAGTTCTCTACCACATTGCAATCCACTAGGTTTTTAACCTTTATTGCATTAGCGTTCTACTTTACAACTGTCAAGACACTACCAAGTATGGGATCAAGTGATGAGAACCTACTTCAAGAAATAAATCCTTCCTATGCAAAGCTCTATGGATCTTATTTACAAACAAAAAAAAGAATTATGAAGTTGCTAGAGACCTCTACATGGCATTGGCTATGAATCACCATGGAAGTTGTCAACACCTTCCCTATATCTACATAAAAATCATGAAGAAATAGCAACATGTAAGGCACTAGCTTCAATTCTTCATTGTCTATAGGTATAAATCCTAAAGGAACTGAATGGATGTTCTTAACACCATCACTAATAATCTTCTTCAATATTTAGGTCACCACCACTTCCTTAAACTTCAACACATCCATATGCTTGAAATGTATAAGGAATATAAAGAATATAATCTATAAAATCTAAGACAAATTAGGGATAGCTAATACCAATTAGAATGAAATCCTTCCTTACATTGCAAGCCTTATAATATTGGGGACATGATTATCCAAACTGGTGTCGCCCAAGGCAACTATTTAATTATAAGTGAAGGTTTAAAGCAACTATTTAATTTAAAAAAACCTAAGGCAACTATTTCATTATAAGTGAAGGTTTAAAGCAACCTCTTATCCATGAGTTGAGATCTTTTTAAAGGATCCCTTTCCTTCTAATATTTATGATTGATTATCATGGCGGTCATTGAACTATAGACCACCCAAAGGATAAAACATATATTGCACAAAAATACCACCATATGAAAATTTACTACTAATAAGACACAATTTAGTCAAAAGCCACCAATTATGTGGATTTAGCAACATTCCTATGCATGCTACATAAATGTAGGGAGATGCTTTATCATAATACATTATTACAATATTACCTTAGTAGGCCAAGATTAATACTAACTATTTCTAATATCTCAACTCAAAAACATAATATCATACTACCAAACATAAATAGAGATATAACAATAAAAGGCACAACTATCAAACATAATATCATTGTGGAGATCAACAAAGCTAGATAAATAAAAAAAATTCTTCTTCCAAGATGGTGATATCTTGGGTGTCATTATAGAAATGCTTGGCATGGATCTCACAAAAGGATTTATTTGACACAATGTCAACATGGACATCTCTTCAATGTTTGTCTATAATATCTATACTCTTATTAGTAACAAGGAAATTACCAAGCCCATGGGACAATATTACATTTGGAATAAGAACATAATAGGAATGGAAGCAATTGTTGAAACATTTCTCTTGTGAGGGTGAGTACTCTTCCTCTCAAAGATAAATGTCTTAGATTTTCTTCAATTGATATTACTTGTGATATTAAGACTAGATTCATAGTGTTGGATAAAAATTGTAGATATTTAAGATTCTCAAAAATTGGGTGAGTTTTTACAAGCCATTAGATGTTTTGGTAGTTTGTGAACCTAAGAAAAAATCCTCAATCTATTTTGACAATATTCTGTAATAGGGTGTTCAGTGAGAACATATTTCTTTGAAGCATTCTGTCAAATAGATCAAGTGCCTTGTCTTTCCTTCCAATTTTTGCATATCATGCAATCATTGCATTCTGTCAAAAAAATCCAAAGCCAATCTGTCAAACAGTTCACGGGCCTTGTCCAAGCTTACATATTTTGCATACATGTCTACCAGGGCAAATCCGTTGCAACGTTCATGTCCATACCCTGTTCTGAAGATCCTATTTCACATAGGTTGGGAGGATGCTATAAAAGGTTGCAGAGTATGGCTTTACACAACTAATCACATTTGGTTGTAAGTTTCTAAATCTTTTCAACAGACGCAGTTTGTGCATATCCTACAAGCATAGCATTCCATGATACCGGATTTCTTTGAGGCATCCGGTCAAACAATTCATTTTCCTTGTCTATGTTTCCTCATTTTGCAAGCATGTCTACCAAAACATCATTTCCTTTCCATCTTGCTTTGATGGATTTCCATACCATGTTCCAAATCTCCCATTTTGGCATAGGCGGGGATACACTGGCAAATAAAACTGATCAACATGGAAACCTGTTTGTTGCATCATGAGGACAGCCACGACTTCTATCTGTTGCAAAAACCATTTGCATCAAGTAAGAAAGGCCATGAAAATATCTCAACGACAAGGTAGAAGTGAGGGCCTTTTGCCATCGGCTCTCAATTTATAAGATCAAACAAGCGGGAAAAGTGTTTGAATTCAAACTATAATGGTGACTATTTTTTGAACAAAAACGGACAGGAGTGGAGGTTAGGTGATAGGAATGGGCCCATAGCTTGACTGCTAACTGTTGAATGTCATAAATTTTTTAGGCAAACAGAACTTGGGAGAGGAACGAAACAGGTTATGTGGGCCCACATCCACACACTAAGCATTAAAAGCTTAGTGTGTGACATTTAAGCCCAACCGTCTTGATTCAACGCATGAGACTCAAATCGCTATAAAATGCATGTCTAGTTCTCAACAGAGGGTGTAAATGCAAGACGTCACCATAGCCTGGTTAAGTGCGCTCAAATACTGAATGTCAAACTCGGACGCCTTCAACACACAGTCATATGTATCTCCAGAATATTAATATTCCAACCATATGAAGAGGAAATTGTAGATAAAGCTCAAATGGATGACGTCCGTGTGAAGCTATTGTAACCCTTGTCACAATATTCCAACGTTATATATAAATCATTTACTCCAATCTCATCAAAACCCCAACTACTCAGAAATCTTGGATAAATTATACAAACCCTGTCAACTCTCAAGGTAGTGAAGATATCATCAATTACAACTCTAGAAATTTAGAGGACTCATAAATTTCTCCAAATAGATCAACCAATCTTTGTAGTACAAATATGGAAATTGTAACCATAGGAATACCCACCTAGCGTTTCACACTTTGACTCCATCAAAATACACCCCAAATAAAACAAGAGTTGCAGAGCAGCGAAGTTTCTGCCAAAATGTGCAAGAATAGTCCTATTTTTATTTGTTGTGTCTGCTATGTTTTAGTAACAATGTTGATATTATAACAACTTAATAGTAATCTTAAAATTTGTTTGATGGTGACATGTAATACCATAAACAATAGTGGGAAATAAGGCAAGTTGTTACAAATAGGAAACATGCATTGTCCTTTCAAAATCAACAATTTGTGTATTCAGATCAAATAGAAAACTCCATGGTTTATGCTACAATTGACACTGTTGTACTATTTTTCATTGAATTGAACACTCAAGATGAAGAAACTTTCTAATTGTGCATTTATGTTAGCTTTTTGCCCTATACATTTAATTACATGTAATGTCACAAATATCTCTTCTCATAATTATGACTACGATGGATCTTTTTTTTGTTTTGCAAGAGGTAATTTTTTGGTCATATAAAAATAGTGACAGAAAAATTGATTGTAGAAATATCAATTCTACTGCACAAGTTTTGTCTAGGAAGGAAATATGAAAATCTTCATTTGCAGGACTATCTGGTGGAAATGTTTGCATGTCTTGTAGATGAAATGAAGAAAGTAGAAGAAAATATAAAGGAATACCCAAATCTCCAAATTGTAGACATAGAAAATATGAAGATAAACTTAAAAATAGTATTGAAACCAAATATTGCTTAGCTAGTGGAAGAAGATAATCCAGATGATTTAGAGGAGGTTCTACTGAGTGAAAGGAATTTAGAAACAATACCTTCAAGCAAAAAAGGGGAAAAGAGAGCTAATTCTTTTCTTTTAAATAGGCATTCAATGATGCCTCTTGAAGAAGATTTATTGAGTCCAAATGTGGAAGTGGACTGGGACCTGCCTATAGATGCTTCTAAAATTGTAAAAAAAATGGGGAGAAGGATTTAAAATTATTACATGCCAGAAGGTCGATCATAAACACAGTGATGAAAAGTTCAGAATTTGACAAATTCCTAAAATGTTCATAGTAATAAAAGGCCAAGAGGTAAAAACAAATAAAAGTAGAGATCCATGTAATAATGACTTGCAACTGTAAGTTGTATTTTTCTGAAGCTAAAATTACAAAAAGTTATGAAGACTGTTGCCAAAATCCTAGGTATAGAACTCATATCTTTCAAGGAATATTGTTGTTTATCATGATATGGAAACCCAACTAGTGTAAAAACTGAAATGAAAATGTTAGATTAAAATGTTTCATTAAATTTTACCATATATCATATTTGAGGTGAGATGACATTCATACCAATTCATAATCTGTAGGAATAGTTGTTCTTATTTTGAGTCATATAATTCCAATTTTTAATGAAATCAATGTGTGTAAATACTACAGGAGTAGAGTCTATGGAATTTGATCGATCTAAAAACACTCTAACTGTGATTGGAGAACTGGATCTTGTAGAAATTACTACAAAAATTAGAAAGTTCAAGAGAGGAACATAAATTATAAGTTTTATTTATTCTATTTTTCTGTACTTATTACAAGTTCTCAATAATATTTTTTTCCCTATATTTGAAGCCCCTTGTTCCCCATTTTGAAAGTTGATATCTTTGGCGTAAGCTAATTTTTGGTACTAAGATTATTTATGAATGATAATCATGATCTTGATACAATCTAAGGTCTTTTCCAAATATTAGATCTCCATATGCAAGCCCCAAAAACCTTCTTGACATGGATCTTAAAGTCAATGTCCAAATTAACTCTACAAAGCTGATAAAAAAGATCTCTTGACACACAAACAATATCCTTAGAGAAAAAGAAAAAGAGAATCCATTATTCATTCTACTAATGGTGTGATACATATAATTGCTCAGAAGATGGGGTGCAATAATATTCTGACTTCCACTCATAACCTTTGCATTCACAAAGATAAAATTTCTCTCTTGGCTTAGAGGGCAATAAAAGATACGAGGAGGAGGCACATGGGATAAATTAGTATAAAAATGGTAGAAAAGGGCAGACGAAATGAAAGGGGTGATTCCACATGAAAGTATAAGCCAATATGAAAATGCAACCAACATCACACTGTCATTTATATAATTAAGAAAAATCAATGGGAGACACTATGACAACATCTTCCAAAGCAAGGTCTGACAGTGTTTTCTTTCTATCACCTATTTTGTTAAGCTCTGCCACGAATTCCCAATGTTGTTGTTCCCTTCAAATAAAATTTGAAATCTTCTAAAACCCCACATTCTTTTTTTCTACTAGACAACCAGCTCCTATTTTCTCTATTAAGTATTGTATAAGAGTGAATTTGCAAGCCATGTGTAAATCCTCTTTTTGCCTTTATCCACCTTAGAAAACCAATATTGGAGGCTTAATTCCACTTAATCCCGCTACGTGCATCCCACTTGGTGCTTGTTTTGAGTTTCGGTGGAATCCTTTTTGTCGAGGATGCCCGCGCAATGCGTAAACTTTTGTGCGCCATGCTTATGTCCTTGGCAGATTCCTACGGCTGAACATATAGAGGCATTACACTTCTCATTGGAGGTGAAGTTGTAATGCGCCCTTCGGTTGACTGACCCGAATATGGCCATTTTTCTCCATCCTTTCTTCAAATTCATCCCTTCAACATTCAATCCAACTCTTCGCCACATCAAGCATCCATTCTTGCACTATTACATTCAATTTCAAGTTCTCAAGCATTCACTTTCACTCACTTCAAGCATTCAAGCATTCCATTGCAGCCAAAACAACACTCCATCACTTCGATAGAGAAAGTTTGGGACCACACCATTGCAGCAAAGGCTTGAGTACTCTCATTTTCTCCCCCAAGCAGCTTTGAGTGCTCTTGGTGGAGGTGGTAAGCTTCCCTCTCCTCTCATCTATCACTTGGTTGAATAGCATAACACTGTTTTGTAGTGCTTCTTTACTCTTTACTACTTTATTTCCTCTATCTCCTTTCCTTGGTTGTCCGTCGAGGTAGCAACACCTAAACAGGGGTCTAACTCAGACAGGCCCTATACAACCACCCAACATTTTCCTTTTCTTGTTGTGTGTAGGGGTACGTGCTCTTCGAGGGGTTAGCTGGTGAATGAATTCTTCGGTGAGATCCTCCTTATTATCTTTACTCTTGCATATTTTCTTTATAATATTAGAGAGTATTTTATTTATTTAATCACATCATTCTTTCCCTTTAGTTAGTCTGTTGGGTTGTTAGCTAGTTTTGTTGGTTTGACCTCGTCCTCACTATTGTATGGTTGTACGGACGACAACACACTTTTGAGATGCCAACGCACTGTGCTAACATCCAAAGACTGCACTTCTGTCCTCAGACAAAAAGCTTTCTGAGACATAGTTTTAGACCTAGAAACTAGCTCGCCTAGCCTCTTACTATGTTTTGAGTCTGTAGAATAACTGAGAGGCCTCACGGTCCTTGTTATTCTTGCCTTGCATTCCATTGCAATACACTTAGCTAAGGTAAGTTAGGGAAACCTCTCACGTCTTGTTCCTCTGTGACCTGGGGTCTTGCACGTAGTGGTCCCCCTCTCTTACAAGTATATAGATTTATTTGTAGTCTCTTGAGAGGGTGTCCAAGTTTTCTTTATAACTGACCTTTGGATCCTCTAGTTGCAACATTTTTCCTTCTCAAATATTTTACAGATAAAATTGGTAGAAGCTATTGGTCCTTTTTCCTCACAATACTATTAGGGTCATTCCAATCAATGCCATCATACCCATGGTAGTAAAAAAATTTCACTACAATAACTCAACAAAACAAAAGATCAAATTTATTTTAAAATATAATTTTATTGCAAAAAAATCATGAGAGAATTAGGAATCCAAAAAAATGTAGATCCTGAACTGACATATATGGGTCCTCGAATGCCATCCAAACCTTCATACTGATCTGCGAAGAGAAATAGAAGATTTCTTAGTTAGGCTAATGTGAAACAACTACTTCATAAAATGTTATCCACTTAAAGCAACACAAATAATTGAATGAGAAATATATAAGTCAAAGGTGTGCCAATAGCATAATTTGGATGCTACTTACATCAAAGAAAACTATATTTTAGTTGGTATACCGATCATTCCTATCAATACTATCAACCCTTTGGGGGAATAGAACATAACAAACTTTCTTTCCAATAGTAGGATCCATCATGAAACACATGGACTCATGTAGTTCCTTGTTGTTGTTTATTTAATGATCACAATCCAAATTCAATAGATAAGGAGCATTTGTAAGCATAGCTTGACACTCAAACCTGAAATAGTGAAAAAATGTTAAGGATATCAGTTGGAATGCTTAAAACAAGCACCACATTAACAAAATAGACTTCAAAAACCAAATTGAAATTTATTTCAATACCCCAAAAAACACACGTAAGAATCTGTCTACTATACTAAAGAATTCATAGCACCAACTTTGTTGCGATGATTGAATTTAGACACCTTTTATTTGGATACAAAAACCAGGTGGGGTAGTTCATTTCCATCTATATCATGTCCTCCATTGTGGCCCAAAAATACCTTCCATTAAAAACACGTATTTTCTTTAACCCCTTATAAATCATGATTTTGGTTAATCATTTTTGAACAATTTGTCCAAAAATTCTTAAAATATAATTCCATTAATTAAAGAAGCTAAAATCCAACTTCTATCATTCCTAGATGGTCCTAGATGTTGAGTTTCATCCTACATTGTCTAACCTTCTTTTGGCACCTTTCGTGCTTTAAAAACTAAAGCATTGATGTAGAGAAAAGCATATTGGAGAGCCTTTCAAATCCAAGCCAAATATAGTAACATTGAAGATAGTTAAATAATTTATGTAGTTTGTTGCACAACCAAAATGGGCACTTTTATTCTAACAAATGCAATCCATAATCTTTTATGATTATCGATTGGCTTACCTGTATTCAAGGAAGAAACTGCCCTCGTTAATAGGAGAAAAACTCATCAATTTGGAGGCCAAATGTTGACAAGACAATTTTGTTCTTTGATATGTTAATTTAATATAATATATATTAAAAATCATTTAATAATTTATATTAAATGATTAAAAAATAATATATTAGATTATTAAAAATTAAAATATAATATTATAAAATTATTATTTAATATATTATTTATTACATATTAGATGTTATATGTTAGTATTATATAGTATATATATTATAACATAGTGTTGAATTTAATATATTGCATGATAATCTAATATATTAAAATAATATTTTAAAAATAATTTAATAATATAATATATTAAAAATATATTAATTTGTTATTATATTATTCTTTATATATTATACAATAATTTTTAATTATATTTGAAAATGTAACAAGTAAATAAATGTTTAGAATGAAAAATATTTTTGTTTGATTTGTATAAAAGAAAGATAAAATAAAAAGTAATTAAGGAAAACAATTTTTGAAAAGTTGAAAAAGAAATTGAAAATATTTTTGATAAATTATTCAATTGGAATAAAAGATTAACTTCTTGGTGTAAAAACTCCTTGAAAAAATACGATAAAAAGGTTTATGGTTAGCATTCCTAAAAATCCGCCCTTATTGTTGAAATTTTTTTAACCAATAAAATTGAGGAAAATAATTTTTGAAATTTGAAAAGTTAAAAATTGTGCATTTAAATTTAAGAAAATTAAAATATAATGTATTAAAATAAAATAATGAATTTTGATTGGCTGCAAACAAAACATTTAATCAGTAGTTAAGATCAAGGCCTTGCCTATAGTTCCATGGTAGGAACTAATAATAATCCAGAATATTGATGAGAGAATGAACACTTTTATAACACTTTTTTGTTTTTTTAGATTTCCCCAAATTCACATAATTGACTTCATTAATTTATCATTAGAATATTCTCCAATGTCACTTTATAATCTTTTTAATATAATTATTTAATATTACCTTTATAATTTGCATTTTTTGTCAAGAAACATTAAATAATTAAATTAATTATTGTTCATTAGGCTGGCTAGAAAAAGGGGACATTACAACAAAAAACTTGAAACCAAAATTTATCTTGATCTTAATCCAAATTCCAATCGACCAATTTAGATCAATTATTTAGAAAAACACCCATAAATAGGTTCCTATATAGGTAGATCTATGAAGACTTGTGAAAAGATTCTTTTAGATATTTTCTACTTTTTTGTATTTTACATTTTTAAGGCTTTTTAAAGAAGAATTTAGTGACGCAACAATAGGAACCTACTTATACTATGGTACAACTTGAATTGATTGTCATCACCTAAGAGTTTCAATGCATATAAAATTCAAAATTATATTGGCTAGGAGCTTACTAGACAAAACAAAATTAGATAATTTTAACTTTTAGTTTTATAATAGGTTTTCCCTTATGTGGTTATCCATTTCACTTCCAAAGAGTGCACAAGTCAATACCAAGTGTGGTGAATCTTCAAATCTCACCAAGAACCCTTATTTATTGTTTGATTGATAAAGAGGCGAAACTGTCCATATATTATAGTAAAATAAAATATATAAAATATTAACTGGTCTTAAGATTTCTAGTTATGTGTACATCTAGATTACATAACAAGAAATAACAAAAAATAGTATTTAGAACATTAAACAAAGTGAAGCACATTAAGAGCTTCCACTAAAATTATATGATGGTTCAACAGAAAAGGTAGAAGGGAGACTAGTAGCAACTTTTGATGGAAAGACTTTTGGCAAGAGTTGTACCTTAGAAGGGAGGGTAACAAAAATCCTTGTCTAAAGAAATTATCTCCTTTCCTTTAAGAGTAGCTACTTTTCTAGCAAATTGTGTTGGAATTGTGCTTTAGAAGTAGTTATAGTGCTTTGAAAAAAATTCAAGTCACTAAGGCCAGTCTATACAAGTTGATTGTGCCCCAAAACATGTTGGAGTTTCTATTTAGAAAACCATCTTTCATCACACTATAGATATATTTGATCATTGGACAGTGTACTTGAACCATTCCATGTCAAATAGAAATCCTATTAGGGTTGAGCCCATATGCAAGTCATATTTAGGATGGGGTCTTATAGAGGGGGGCTTCTTAAAAAAATGAATGGGTGTTGTTGAGATTTTTAAGGAATATTTTAAAGCAAGAGGTCCCATGAATTTTGTAATGCGGTTTAAGCTCATAAATTTATGAAAGTTTGTGGTCTCATGAATTTTATTATTTTGCATATTCAATTCAACAAAGTAAATAATTATATACATATAAAATTGACAAGAATTTAAAAACAAAAACAAAAAAGGCCTAAGCTAATTGGAAAATTTCTAGCCTCACCCTAAATGCACCCACTTAAGTCTTCAAACTAAAAAATATGGACTACTATTATTCAAAAAAGAGATTCTAATTAATCCTATAACATTTTTTTCATGAGACACCCCGCTTCTTCAAAATAGATCCTAAAGTCCCATGCATGAGATCCCAGTTTTAAATAATGCATTATTTTTAATTTCCCTTCCTATAATAAGTAACTTTGGATGTATTTAATTACAAGCATTGAGACTAGATCCTCATCCTAAAGAATGCTTATAATATTTGACCCAAACAAAATGGTAACCAAATTTTTGTAAATTTTAGGATACAAGGGATTCTCATTAGCCCATCTTTTCCCACAATATTTTGGATAGCATTCTCCACCTTCTCGTAGTGAAAATAGAAGACGTGGGCAAGTTTGATAGTCATAGCAATGGCTCCCATTTGCAAGGGTGGATTAGCACTTGCAATAATTTTCTTAGAATGGATTAGATTTACTTGGAATAATTTTAGAATACTCTACAAAGACTAAATCCAATCTGCTATCTAAGAGCTTAAACCCATTCCAAGAATTATCCCAAAGGATACCTTTATCACCATTATGAATAAACCAGGATACATGGGGAGTGATTATGTCTTTGTAGAGTGTTCTAAAATTCTAAATTTTTGAACTAGAAAGAGGATTGACAATAGAAAATATTATGTGTTCATCTTGTGTGCCAATACATTTTGATCATATTTAGAACTTGGTTTTGTATACATATATCATACAAATTTTTCCTTGGGGCCAAATTATAACTTGATATATTCTACACTCTAGCCCTACCATAAGACTTAACTTTGCAATTTTTTTCCAAGCTGGCAATGCCACTTTTCTTTTCCCTTTCCATAGAAACATTTTTATTTATTTTTCAACTTTTGAAATCTTAGAAATTTGGTTTAAGGTAAACATCATGTAGATAGGTATTGTAAATACTAATTTAATCAAATTTAATCTCCAACCAATTTAACCATCTTTCATTTGAGTGCATGGAGAGGATTCAAAAAATATTTCAACTTTGATTAGTTTATTGTCTAACTTGAGGTTGAAAAATATTTTGTAATAACTTTCTTTTATGGATTTTACCTCATCAAAGGTAGAAAGATCTTGAATAATAATGTGTCATTTGAAAATAGATTATGTTATTGGTTTAAGCCCCTTGGAATTAATATACCCTTTGTGTTTCAAATTGATTTATTTTCTAGTATTATTTTTCTAAAGGCTTCTATCATTAGGATGAATAAAAAGGAGATATTGGGTGTCCTTGCCTCACTCCTTGTGTGAATTTAAAGAAATCTATTGGGTTGCTATTGAGGAGCATTGAATTAGAAAATGCATGAGTAGATCCATTTACACCATAAATTGGAAACGTCAAATTTATATAATAAATTTGAATTAGAAACTCTCAATTTACCTCATCCTAAGCTCTTATCATATCCAATTGTATTGCATTGTTGAGATTATTTGTTTATAAATTGAATGAATGAATTCATGTTCTATGGGAACACCTTATTATATGTCTCTTCTTGGAGAAAATTTGCCTTGTTTTAGAGAAATTTTTGATTAGACGATGTTGATTAATCAACTTGTGATTTCCTTTGAATAATTATATATATTGTGTTGCAAAAAGAGATGAGACAAAAATCTATAAAAGAGGTTGGATTTTGGGATTATTACAATAAATGTTCATTCATTTCTATTAAGATATATTTTTTTTTTTAGCCTCTTCCACTACTAGCCACACTTCTCTTCCTACAAAATACTAGGACGGAAAAAAGAGTAGAGAATTTATTTGGACTAGGTGCTTTATTACTTCAAGGGAAAAGATAACTCCATTGATTTCATCTAGGGTGAATTATACATACAACATCTTGTTATGCTCTTTTATTACTAGCTTTAGAATGTGATTTAAAAAGTAGAAAAAATATGTATTTGAATTTTGAACTAGATTATTTAGCTTTGATCCTTCATAAAAATAAACCACTTACTTTTGTAGGTTAGTGGGTCTATTAGGACTCTACTATCCTCAAATTTTATACATGCTATGTGATTTCATTTTCATCTTATCTTAGTGGGTATAACAATATCTTATCTATCTTTCTCCTTTAACCATAGTTCCCTTGATTTTTTCCTCTAATATATGTCTTCTCGGAAAATGATCTCTTGCAACTCTTTTTTGAGACTATTTTCTAGTTGGAAGCACTCTTGGTCCATACCATTTTTTTACAATGAATCCATTTAGATCATGGAGCTACTACTTGATTCTTAATTTCTCCACAAAGATGTCTTTGGAATGAATTTTGTTCCAATCTCTTGTTTTTATTTTTAATAAATTTTAGTTTGGAACATAATTGCAACATCCTTAAATTCTTTATTTGAGGAACACTCCCCCACCAAGTTTGATAGAGTGGAAGAAATTTTTAGTCTCTAAAATACATGGCTTCAAATTTAAAATGGCACTTATTTGGGGTCTTATCTTTAAAGAAATTTTGACTAATTGGATAATGATTTGGCCTAGAAAATGGAAGTTTAAAGCCTAAATCGCTTAAATTCCTTGATAGCCACATTGGATTCAATACAACCTATCAAGACTCTTTGTAATATAGTGGAAGTTTGACCTTCTATTAGTTTGAGTAAAAAAAAATTTTTGTGGGACATTCGATGAAGCAATTTTATTTATGAATTCCTCAAAATTGAGTTGAGATTTTAATGGATGGATATAGTCAAAAATCTCTACGAGTAGCAATGTTGATGGAGTTAGAACTCCTTGTAGTAATACACACACAAAACCTCACCAAGCGTGCAACTATCTATTCATACACCCTTTAATGTCATAACATCTCTAAGGATTAGTACTATATGATGCTATGCCACATCAAGAGTCTATGCTAGAACTTGACATCAAGAACCATTATTATGTGCTAAAACATCATTTAGATAATATTTGTAAATATTTTAATACTAGTAATAGGGTATCACATCCATACAACACTAGTTCTCTAACACATATCTAACCCTTGTTAAGAATTAATTTTAGACCTTTATGAAGATATTGCACATACAACATTCACTATATTATGTGGAAAATTCACATTTATTTCTATATTATATATATTCTCCTAATTCCAATAATTAGTTTTGTTAGCAAAAATAAACAAACAAGTAAACCATCAATGAGGCATTGATATACAAAAGTAGAGTTAAAAACTATTTGCAAATAGATTATTCATGTAATCTATATATGGGTTCTATAAAAAAGGTAACATAATATATAATCAAGTTCAATTTTTACGAAATAAAAACTCCTTAAAAAAATCAATCACTTAATCACATATAATGACCCATACATGTCTTAAAATAATAATGAATTGGCTTTGACACCTTGTGTAATGCCCACAAATGTAAAAAAGGAATTTTAATAAAAAACCCAACAACTATTTTGGGTTGTCATATTGTTTAAAATTGCACACATTGTTCCATTACCACTTGCAATTCCTCATTTCAATGACATGCACAAGAGGCATCTATCAATAATTTTACCTTGAAATGAGAAAAAAAACATTTTTACCCATTTAGAATTCACAAGAAATATAAATATGAGTTTGTACTTTAAATAGGTGCATACACATACATATCAACATTATCACACTCAAAACATTATTCAAAATAATCAAAATAAAA